>JAOTAV010000024.1:30174-71048 GCA_026546445.1 Cyclargus thomasi | reverse complement strand
ATATAGTTAGTAATTCTAAATGTTCCAGTAGGTCCTAATCTAGTAGTCTCTAACCCAGCTGTACCGTGTAAAGCAGCGATATATGAGAGCTTTTACATGACACGGCGACCGTGTGTTGCCCGAGATTACATACTATAAACACGGCGACCGCCTCAGTAATGTATAGACTTGTAAGTGTTGCTTTGACATGAACCCGGGAGCGTGACCGTGTGACAAACGTATGCAAGTGAAAAGGGGGTAAGGCCGTTTGTCTACCAACACCGTCAACCGTGAACGAGAATATTGCGGCCTGACAAAATGCAACTTTATGACATAGAATACAGGTTTCATTTTCCTCTAATGACGGCGACGACATTGACGATAGAGCAATGTCGCAAAAATTAAAACTTATAACCTAGATCATAAAGTTGCATTTTATGGGGCCGAAATAATCTCGATCTCATTTGACGGTGTTAGTGGACAAACGGCGTAAGGATAGGAACTATCGATACCAGTGTTGCACCTGAAACTCTGCCTTATTTTGGCCGATTGGCTGATATGGATATAGATGGCTCTTAAAATCTCACAAAATATCGCCAACGTTGATAACACAAAGGGACATAAATTGTTGGGCTTTAGAACCTTAACGCCGTTTGTCCACGAACGCCGTCAATCGAGAACGAGATTATTTCGGCCAGACAAAGTGCCACTGTTTAACATAGGTTACAGGTTTTATTTTCCTCTACACAAGTAATGACGGCGACGACCTGTACGACAGAGAAAATGAAACCTATTGGTCCAAGAGCCCGTGAGTGCCAGACTTTCGGCTTTTCATAAAAGCTGAAAATTTTTCTATGTGTGTCCCTAGTACAGGTAAGAATGATCCCCACCCATGAAGCTGGGGCAGCGGTGGCTTTGGCAGGTAACAGGTAACAAAAATTCCATCTCAAATTTATCATAAAATAAAACTGATTTTTTTTATACTACTGCTCACTTTGAATGCGTCTAGCAAGATGATAGAACCGTCGAAACTGTCCGGCAATTATGTAAACATACATTATTAGGCCTCCAAAAAATTATATATAAAATTGAGATTTTATAATATAACGTAAGTATAATTATAAATTATAATAGTTTAAGGGTGTCCGGCAGAGGGTTGCAACCATACTAACTGTCTGGCAATGAGCAACGCGAGTTTTGATATTATTGTGAATCAAATATAAAAAAATTCAGTTTTATTATATGATAAATTTGAGATGGAATTTTATACACCTTTGTTACCTGTTACCTGCCAAAGCCACCGCTGCCCCAGCTTCATGGGTGGGGATCATTCTTACCTGTATTAGGGACACACATAGAAAAACTTTCAGCTTTTATGAAAATCCGAAGGTCTGGCACTCACGGGCTCTTGCTCTAATATTATTGATAAGTATTCATCAAGTTTTTAGATTTGATCTTATTTTTCACCAATCTAAGGAAGAAAATGTTACTTTTTTAAGTTTTTGAATTTAATGTGAAATAAATTAAGACTTGGGTTCCTTGCTATGAATGGGTCGTAAAAACGTATTCCTAAATAGAAAATATGTAAGATAAAACTGCACCATTGTGATAATATAAACACTGTGGTATTTTTACCCGGTAGGGAGTATTCGTGTTCGTTAATACGACGGCTAATGCCTAGCGACTAACCCCGGGTTAACAATATGAAGTATGGACTTAAAATGATGGTTATATAATATGAATTTTTCTTTTGTTGGGGCAGCGTGGCACCTTTTGTGACAAGTGAAACGTGACGTCACGACACGAATGAGCCTGCATACTACTGCATATCGCCTCATTATGTTGAACACGGCGCATCAACTGCAAGTATTAAAAGATGCCGGGCTAAAATTGAGTGATGCGGGAGTTGTATAAGCTGTGCCTTTTTTTTTTAAATGTATTTATTCAAATATTTTAAAGCATTAAATACTTAGCCTAAAAACCGCCAAACTGCATGTCAGTTTGTTGGAGATGTTTGTAACACAATTAGATAAACAATAATACTTAAAATTAAATAACAGCTTTCTTCTTTTTTTAATTAAATATATAAATAAAAATAGCCTCGCTATGCTACCCACGTAAATAATAGGCTATGTGTTAAACCAGAATATTAGCTAGCTCAACGCCTTATTTCATCAAAATCTGTTCAGAAGAAGTAACAAACATACACTCACAAACTTTAAACTTTCGCATTTATCATATTAGTAGGATTACATACGCGTCCAATGTTTTATGACTTCTGTGATGAAAAGTTCAATATGTCAATACGCCAGGTATTCGTAAATTGATTATGAAACACTTGTGGTCCGTGAAAGGTCTTTGTTATCCGACAAAATACCATGCTCATTCTACGCCTTTTCAAAAACAAAGTAATGAAAAACGTTTTTATTACACAGTCTTTACATTTGGTGTCCCTTTCTATCTTATAATTGTGAGTTTAGTGTGTGTTACCCGACTTCACGCAAACGGCTGGACCGATTTCGATAAAATTAGGCATTAAGCTAGCTGGTATTCCGGATTAACAAATAGGGCTTTTAAATCTCGACTAAACCGCGGGTAGCGCCGCGGGGCTCTATAATACATAAAATACGCGACTATTTTTTAACACACACGAAGAAATACTTCAAGACTAATATTATAAATGCGAAATTGTGTTTGTCTGTCTGTCTCTCTGTCTGTCTATCTGTGACCTCATCACGCTCAAACCACTGAACCGAGTTTGCTGAAATTTCATATGGAGATACTTTGAGGACATGAGATGATTTTTATCTCGGGATCGTAATTTTGGAGCTACGCAGTTGCGGGCATTATCTAGTCTAAAATATATCTTTCTTGCTCATATTAGTATTGGTGTAAATTTTTGGTTAATTGTACAATCAGGGAAGTTGAAACAGATACAGATCGTGGATCTAAGTAATTTGGTCGGGTTATGTCAAACCCAGCCGGCAGATCACGATACATGGTCCGTCAACTGGCTCTCTCTCAATTTCCCCAATTATACAAAACGATCGCGTGCAAAGTTGATTGTCAGAATGCAAATCAAATTCTTTGAACAAAAGCCAGGTCGAACCGCGATAACAGCGATATTTTGTACATGTTTATGTTAGCGATTGTACAATGGTTGGAAAAAAAAGGTTATACACAAGCGTTTAGGTAGTCTTTTTAAACGTTTTCGGCTTTGAAAACCAGTTTTACTGTATTTCAGTTGCTTTTAATAGGGCGTTTTTATTACTCAAAAGCCTAACTGGCCTGGCTTATGCCCTCGACTTTGCGTGCGTAAAATGACTACATCACTTCGTCACAGGTTGCTTTATTCGAGCGTGAATGACTAAACGAACCAAAAAATTAAGACACTTTCGCATTTATAATACTAAATGTGGAAACGAGCAAGTCACATAATATTTGCAAGTACCACGTAAGTTTCCGTATGTAGAAAATCTTATACGAATTTTACGATATCCAAGCGATAAAAATATTCCGATTTCGTTTACACTCTGGGACAATTTTTTAGCGAAAACCCATCAGAATAAACAGGTATTGTTATGGTAATACGAGATTTATCAATCAGGATACGCAAAAATGTATTATGAAGGGTGATATAGAAGGGTGATGATAGAATGGTTTATCTAATAGATATAATAAAATCCTCTCGAATATTCGACGTTAATAAAATATTTTTGTAAAATATGGAAATGAAAACAATGGCAATTTCCTTCTTGTATAAATAACGGAGGGAAAGCGTCTGTTCTAAAAACAGACCGGAATGGCTTTTATTATAGCGATGGTGTTTCAATCATTTCGTATTTCATTGTGTGGCACTGAATAAACAGTATATTCAGGAGCCTCACGACTTCCTGATGAGTGTTGGATAGGTAATCCACAAGGTTTTGAAAAATACTTCATCTGTCAAAAATGTTGTGGGTAGCCTGTACGTGACTTATCATGAACTAGCCCTTTATATTATATATTTTATTAGCCGTTACCCGCGACTAAGTCCGCGTGAAACTTTGTTTGATTACTGCTCATTTCTTATTTGTCGTTGCGAGGTGTTATATAACGTTCCTCGATTAATGGACTAGCTAAAACAAACAAACTTATCAGCTTTATATTATTAGTATAGATATTGGCCGAGAGCGATGCCTCTCGATTTGACTGTGCAGTTTAAACGTAGCAAGTTGATGATAATATTATAATGATTTGACATAAATATAATTAGCATTAATAACTATCTTATCAAAATTGGAAACCGTATTGAGACCCAAAAAAAGAAGGCCATATTCAACCGAGTTTGAATTTTGATAAAATAGTTTTATCAAAATATCCTTAGAGGCGTCAACCGATCATATAAAAGAACGGAACACTAAAATGGCTATCAAAGACAGAAACTTCAAGTCATAGGTAAAAAAAAGGCGAGTTCGTAGTCTCTGACTGACATTGACAATAATGTTATATAAGTTGAATAAGAAGTTTGGATGAGATCCTAGGTACAAAAAACCTAACATAAAGATTAAAAACAAAGGATATGGGCGAAAAGCCTATAGATGACCATATTTTTTAAATAAATAAAAAAAAAGAATATAGACGACTTATATCGGTGAGCAGGGGTCAGAATACTCTATAGATATTCATGCTCGCGTGTAGTCGTCTGTATTCGCTGATAGAAAAGGAGCCATTCTTCGCACTTACCTGAAACTAATTGGTCTACCTCCGAAAACATAATCACCCATTCATTATAATAGCTTAATCTAATAAGTAATTAACTTATGTAAGCTTATAAAACAAAGCTTGATAGAGTTTTTAATTTATTGACTACTAGCGACCCGCCTCGGCTTCGCACGGGTGGACATTTATTTTTTAAGCTCTCTGAAAAAAAAATGTGGCGGCCATCATTAATTTCAATACGAATTACAATTTTAAATTCGTAATATCTTTGGAATGGATTGTCCGATTGGAATAAAATAAGAAGTAATTTATAGCAATTGAAACAATCTTGCTCAATAAATAGTTAATTTGGATAAGGATTAGTATTTGACGATAATATGATCAATAAACATAGGCTAATAATTTTAAATTACTTTTAATTCTATGGAAAGGTGGTAATAATGGCTAAAATATAGATGTTTGGTTTATACTATCTCAGACTTTTTTGTAGGCATTATTGAGTTCTACAACTTTTCTATAGAAGTCAACCATACATCTCTAACCATTTAGGCAGCGTTTACGAGAAACGTGAACGTACGACAGTGTTTTTGACGACTTACTCCACAATTTTTACTACCACGTAAAATCCTATCTATTTTCCGGGATAAAATATGAAACCTACACGGATTCGGAAGAATCCCTCTTAAGTAATGGTAAAAGAAATTTTGAAATCGGTTCAGTAGGTTTTGAGCCTATACGAACTAACATACAAAAATACAAAGGTTTCCTGTTTATATAATATTAGTATAGATTAGCCACTGTCGTAGGAAACTGCAAGCTCAGAAATATTTTAAACGGTACACCGATGTACACAAAATGATATGGCCCAACAAAAATAACAGCGGGGCCCCAGATCGTATAGTATAGCTACGCCACTGCTACTAGCTCTAATTCAATTGATTATAACTTCCTTCATCCCGGTCTTCTTTGACTTAGATAAGTTCGCTTATTGAATATTGAAAGGCGAGATTCGTTATTAAGATTAGGAAAAAGGTTTATTTATGATCCATTTTATGGCTAACCGGTGCGTGGTTTGTGTATTGAAATTGTGCTTTTGAATTTATTTGTTGCTTTAACTAACGTGGAAGAAGCGGGTAAGTAACATTTTTAAAAACTGCTGGATTTTTGCGTAAATGGCCTCTTTAGGACCGAAAAAATGATTTGAAATAAAAATATTGTGAATTTTATACATAGGTACACTAGCTAGATAATTAAATAGTAGTTACAATACAAAATTTAATGGAAAAAATGAGTATATACATATATAGTAACTCGAAGGTTGTAAAATGTTAGTTATTCGCTTCTTCCGCTTTTGTCTTCAATTGTAAAATTGATTCTGTTAATCGCGGAAATGTTATGTTACAACTACGAATAATATAACCTCCTCGTTTTTGGAAGTCGGTTAAAAACTAATAAAGAGCAACTCCCATACTATTACCGTTTTTAAATTGTTTCAAATAAAAAAAAACAATATTGAATTTTACATTCTATTACGTTTTCAACAACAATTTTAAAGTAATTCAATGAAACTAAGATCAATCAGCATCACAATCTATTTTTTTTCTTCAATTAGATGTAAGAAGTTTAGATTTGTCATCATCAAAGCACCTATATTCTGTGGTCACTGGGTTCAAAATACCGTTCGTTTCCAAACTTCTGGGATTGATAAATATAGTATTGTCCAGGGTTTCCCAATCCTTTTCAGCTAACCGCGTTATAACAAATAGCAGCTAGCATTTGCTCGCGCGTCGAAATTTCTTTGAGAAATCAATGTTTTTACAAGACCAAAAGTTGCCTACGTTGCTCTCCATCCTGTCAACTAAGTATATCCAAAAAATTAATTCAATCGGTTGCTTCATTAGCGCGTCGAGGAAGGACAAACAAGAAATAAGCGAACACTTTCCCATTTACAGTATTAGCAAACATGGATTTTTTCTTTGCACCTTACCATATAGTTATGTGGCGGTACTCACATTAAGAGTAATAATCCTGCATCGCGCTATCGAAAGTTTTCGAAACACGGCGGTATATATACGACAGCTGAAATGTGTCACGTGGGCTTCGGCCTGACCGAGTATAACACCTCTGTCGGTCGGAAGATCTTCCTTTAGCCACCACGCTCACCCCTACAGTTACCTATTTAAAAAATATACAGTCGGAATAAATCTTCATCTGTACAAATTCAGCCCATATAAATAGTACACTAGTAACAATTTAGTCTTAAATTGTATAAGTAGGTTAGTAAGTTATTTTAAATTCATAAATACAAATTAAATTGAAATTACACGAACACTGTATGTTCAAGCTATAAAAATACACCGTGCTACAGGTGAATGAAGCCCGATCCAGTGTTTCAGTACTAATACTAAGTCCCACCAGTCCGCGAACGCCCTCAGGATGCTGTTGGTACTATCCCGGAGCCTCGCCGTCAGTGATGCGCTACGTTTTCTTATTATGGCAAAAAAGTAGTCGACTTGCGCCTCGGCCGACATGCCCGAGGCACAACAAAACCGCGGTAATGATTTGATAAGAATATTTGTTATTTCTGACATCAATACGCGTACACTCCTATACTAGAACTTTGGGAACCTCTGGTAGTCAGGATACCCTTCCATTTGTAACACTTAGCACTTCGGACTGTAAGGAGATTAACCGAAACTTACTTAAGACGATTATTAATTATTTTACCACTTTCGACCTGTTCTGAGGGTTTGATTAATAAGTTTTTAAGTATAACGTCTTAATTTGGATTTGGGATTGGCTGAGGAAATTCCAAATTGATTTTATCGGACCCTAAAACGTAAGCTTAGAGTTAAATTGATTATTCAGTATAAGGCTTTACGTGATTTAATTTCTACGAGTTTACTAACAATTTGGCTTTTTATAAGATTTATCGGAATATTTTTGCCTATTATTATATAACAGGGTATACAAGGTGTAAGAAAAGTCAGTGATAAAACTTTAGGACGTCTATCAATGTTTTGTCAATTTGTCTGTTTGTACGCGCTAATCTTCGGAACTACTGAACGGATTGGAATAAATCTTCTTTTATTTAATAGCTGTTAAGTCAACAACACATAGGATACTTATCTCGGGAAAATGCAAGGTTCTCGTGATATAGATATTTTCGCGCAACGAAGTTGCGGGCGTTAACTAGTATATAATACAAACCCCTGCTGCTAGCGCTGAAAGTGAAGCGGGCACCTATGCAAATCTCGATTTTTTCACTATCAGCGCTGCAACCTCCACCAAAAATTTATTCACTTTTGTTTTACGCGTAAATTTTTTATAACAGCTAGCAAATGCTTCGTATCGCTAGAGTTAAAGTTTGACTCTATGTTAAGCTTATCGCGATTAAAAGATTTTATAAGGTGCGGCTTAGAGCGTCCGTAGCCTAGCGGGAAAGTCCTTTTGTTCGTACTCGAGAGAATGCAGGTTCGAATCCCGGTGGAGGCGTTTACCAATGTAACATTTTCCGAGTGATACCACGGCCTCACAGATAACTGGCGTGAAATGGCGTTGTGCTTTGTTTCGTTCAGTGAGTAAATAAGTTTACCGCTGGCCCAATTTTCCTAATCCCTCTATACCTTTTCCCATTCCCTATTCCCTCATAAAGACCGGCAACGCACTTGCGAGTTGCGACTCTTCGGATGTCACGAGTGTCCATGGGCGACGGCAGTTGCTTGTTCCACCAGGTAACCCGTCTGCTCGCTTGCCCCCTTATAATATCAGAAAAAAGGTGCTAGAACTGACTATTAATAAAGTCACAATTTATCAAGGTGTAAACTCCCCGTATAATAAATACAAGTCATATCTACGCGGCGTCCGCTACGGCAATTAATGTACTGTCGGCTTAGCTCACAGTAACTTCCCAGTGGATTACAACCCGAACGTTTGTAGAAGAGTGATCGTTAAGTCGTCGTCATAAACGAGTAGCCAAAGGTAAAATAAACGTGAACGGAGAGTATGTTTTGTCACGGCTCATGAGAGGAGAGGTAATAAGTGCCGATTAATTTTAATGTAGCGATAAGCCAAGTAATGGTTTGTAACGTGCAGTACCTATGTGGGAAAGTCTTGGGTATTTTTTGGCAAAAATTTCGATTGGATCGCAGTCAGAAATTCGAGTCGCGGAGCACCATAGAGTAACTTGCTGGACACTCCGGTGAACAGGGACCGGAGCTGAGAGATTTGAAGTTAGAAAAAAACTCGCACTGTGGTCGAAGTTTGAGCATAAATATTTAAATCCACCGTAGAGGAGCTATAAAATAAACTTAAATCTATTCTCAATTCAATCACAGACTTCATTCTTTTTTGACATAAAGGTGACGTCACCAGGACATTGAATTTTTAAAAGAAACTGACTCCAACTATAAACAAAAGAGTATTTCGTGTATGATTATCGTGTCGTGTCAAAATATTGTAGTGTGCGTAGCGTTTTATTTATCAAGAATATGCAAGTTTAAAGCATATTGTTACATAATAATGTTATCCCACGCTCCTACTCCATATCAACTACAACTGGGAGAAATTTAACGTTTTTATAACTGCGCGTCTTTTTTAAAAAAGGGTACAAAGTCAGTTCGTAAGACTTTGTACCCTTATACTTGTGCATATCCTTGTAGGAGAACTTCTCAAATTCTTAAATTCAAGCATGTAGAATCCAAAAGTCCTCAATTCTAAATTTTAATTCAAAACGATATACTTTATTAATTTTTAAATCGTTCCGCCATAGGTCAACGCCACATTTTTAGGATACATGCCTGGTATTAGTTAACTTTTAAATCTAACTCTACCACTACCGAAATTTCTATTGCCCCACTATCTGACGCGTTGGGATCTTGACAAATGACCGTTATTTGTTCCAGCTGATTGGCGGCTACCCGGCTGATTGTTTCGCGGGCCCCGGAACCCGGATAAACCCGGACAAATGGACCAGTATCCGCTGGGCGATTTTTCCCCCGCGATGCATACATCAACGTGACTTAGGTGAGTGTTTCATCATAGTCTGGAACGTTCTATGTATTTCGTTATATGTAGTCTTCTTGACAAGTAGGCGTTACTGTCTGTATATCATAAAATCAAATTCATCATTGAAATTCAAAACTAAGTTTTGCTGAGATAAAGATTTTGGTTCCGTATCATCTTTGTTACATAATCCTGAATCGAATCGGCCTGCAAATTTGGACTTTTTAACCCCAAAATCCTGGCTAAAGGCTAAGAATTTATCTCGGAAGATTTTTCCAAACATTTCTATGTTCTTCTTTTCTACCGCATAAATTATTAAATTTTGTTTTGGTTAATAGAATTTGGACACCTTTTACGTGTCTAAATAGTGTAAGGTTACCAACAAGTGGAATGATGTGTTGTAGCGGTGTGACGGTCAATATTTTACGCAGGGGCACTAATTGGGCACACGTCAGCGGGGCACATAATGTGGTCATCTGTTACCGGGGCCTCCCTGAGCCAGGGGCCCAGAGTGTCACTAAGCCAATTCACACCATCCAAAAGCAGGAATGATAATTTTATTATGATTTTAAAACTCACTGCTATACTCGTAACCGACCTTTTTTTCTTGATTTTCTATTGTTTCGAACGTTATATTATATTTAGCCATAGCCAGAAACAATGATTGTAAATAAATAATGACAAAAATAATATAAAGACATATTATTCAATGAATACTCATTTTGTATTACCTACAGAAACTTATGTTCATATAATTATTACATCAATGCTAGCAACCAGCAATTCACCATTGTAAACATAAGTGGAAGAAGCTAAATAATTTGACATGAAAACAAATAGGATAGGTACAGTTTGGATTTGACGTACTCGTATAGCTAGAAATTAAAGTAGGTGAGTTTTAAAACATTTGTCATTTGGGAAAAATCACATCTACGAAAGTTGTAAAATATGAGTTATCCGCTGTAGTGCGTGTCTCGCCTCCCTAGTATGTATTGTATGGTTAATCAGTTCGTAAGGTATTTATTTATTTATTTATTCTTTAACTGCTCATAAAAAACATACATTAGAGAGAAAAAAAACTAGGTTGGGAATAAAGCAAAAGGGCGGCCTTACCGCTTACAGCGGTTTCTTCCAGGCAACCCATAAGGTAGTTATTAGACATAATTAAACCGAACATCATCTCTAAATAAGTCTCCCCAAGTTTGCACATTGCATTTTTTATGATAGTAGACGGGTTACCTGATGAAAAGTAAGTACCGTCGCCCATGGACACTCGTGGCATCCGAAGAGTCGCAAGTGCGTTGCCGACTTTTATGAGGGAATAGGGAATGGGAATAGGTGCAGGGGATTAGGAAAGTTGGGTCACCGGTAAATTCACTTACTGAACGAAACACATCACAACGCCGTTTCACGCAAGTTTCGTGGAATGGACTGGCCATACATGCTGAAGCATGGCTCTTTCACGGCGATGAGCATACTTCAGAACGGAACCCGCACCTGAACCTGCACCCTAGGCCACGGAGGACACTCTAATGGCAGCGTCGCCGATTGACAGGATTCGAACCTGGAATCTTCTGATTACACCGCTTCTTCCGCCTATGTCTTCCATTAACAGAGGCAAACCAAAATATTGCCCAGCATGTGCAAGCCCACATTGTATTAATATATAAGTTACACGTGATTAAGAGGGGCACAATGGAATTAATCACGGCCGTCTTGACAAACGAGGCGTCTGGAATTTCACACGCCACGCCGAGTATAATGTTGTGTCTCCCGCTTGATGTTCACGATTAATTCTTCTAGAATATTATATGTCTATGGTAATATTGTATCATGTTTTTTTTTCTTCTAAAGTTAGAGAGCTTTGATGAAGTCTAGGTCAAAATACATTCGCTGTGGATAGTGACGCTAGATGTGAAAATGTTTGAGATTTCAAATTGCTAAGTAAATCATTTTGACTAAGCACCTTTTTTTTATTTCAGGTCTAACGCTAGCAAACCCAATTAACTTTAAATATGTTTTTCGTATTCAGGTTATTCCGTCAATTGCCCCCATTCGAAACTATTGGGTATATTAGTCGATAAGGAATCTACCATTTTCTATAGAAATTGTTTATTTAAAAGAATTCCCACTAATACAATAAACAAATTGTATCGAGGCTAGAGAATCAACATTTCCGTATACTCAAATACATAACTCGAATGATAAGATACCGTCCGCAAACGAAGGTATTACCATTGAAAGTTCGCTGGCCACGATCGTGCGAACTCGGAATTAAAGATGTCGAATTTGTTTGAATATCTCCAGAAAATTCTAGCGAATTCTAGCGTTGTTGTTGGAACTCGCGCCTATCCAGGGTCGTTAGGGCCGCGATGATCGATAATAATGGTAATTTCGCTGGAAACACGTGTAGCCATCGTCCGCTTGATCACGATAGTGCACACCCTATTAGGACCGGCGAAACCTGATCAAAATGTCAGAAAATTTATAAAATTAGGCTATACAAGATAAGTGGTAAGGACTAGGCGCTCGTCGGTGCAATTTGGTTTCCCACAAAACAGTTTTTCAATAAGGCTTGTTTTACATACAGTTATAATACAAATTCATATTTGATACTGCTTCACATATCTTATATTATAAAGATTCTATCGCTAGACGTCTCTGTAGGCTGTAGGAAGTATTTTAGAACTTGGAACATGACCAGCCGATTTCTCTACCCTCCACACGAAACTGGGACGCAGCGCAATCGGGCCAGAGACGTCGCATTAATATTATTCGGTTCAGTGACATATCAAACCATCAGCCGTCGGGGCGACGTGGCTTGTTTATGTGATGTCCAGCCTTCCCAGATCCTCATAATAGCAGCACAATATCACAATACGGGCATAGATTTATGCGCCGGCGCATCGGGTACTCGCACGCGGAAATCCCATATTATTTACCGGTTGGGAGTTAAGTGCGGCAGATTTATCGGTTGTATGGCCGCGCCTAGCGACGATCTCGTTTCTTGGCGAATGCTACGAGATAAATACCTCCTCTGTGATAGAAGAGCGGGGAAAATGTGACGCCAAAGGTACGAGACAGTTTAGCACCACAATTTCATTTTGCAATCTATAAGGGACTGTTTAACCATTTCCTGATAAATGTCGGGCACTTTTTTGACTGTTTCTCCATACTCTGTGTGTCAGATGAGTTGCGGGCAGCCTATATGACACTTACCAGGAAATGATAAAACATGCCGTAAGTGTTTTTATTCAGAAACAATTATTAAGTACTTTGCAACTTGCACCTTTTTATGCATTATCGTCAAGAGTTAAGTCTGAAATCGTAGCACTAAGCCCTGTCTGTAACACAATATTTCGAAGCGAGTCCACATATCACCTGTGATTAATATTTCTGCCGCTCCGGAGTTATCAGCACCACTTCGTTATACTGTCAAAGGAGCGCTAATTTTATTTAGTGGCCATGAAATTGGATTCCTCACTTTTTGCTTGCACTCCTCATTGCACAATAACATTTGTATTAGTTATCTTACTGCTTGAAGCTTTTATCCTTTATCTTTCGCTTTTATCTTTATTGTTGTTATCAACATCTCATTTGATATTGGCACTATAATGTCGGAGATATGTTCCTTTGGTGCTCATATCTTTGGAACTGTTTATTCATGCCATACCAATATATTAAATGCGAAAACGTTCTCGCTTGTTTGTTCGTCCTTCACGCCCTAACGAAGCAATCAATCGGCTTGATTTTTGGCAGTGACTTTGTTAAAGGGAAAGAGAGGAACATTTTCTTTTGGTCTTCGAAAAACATGCGTCCAAAGGTGGCTCACAAGAATATTCGTATTTGATGCGATTTTCGAATTCTACTCGAGCAAAGCCGCGGGAAAAAGCTAGTTGTGATATAAATGAAAAATGAAGATATAAATGAAAAAAAAAATGCGGTGAAACTAATGTTCTGCTACATTCTATTTACTTTTATGACGATCGTTAAAGCCAATGATATGACATGGATTATGGTCGTATTGAAGAGGTTAATACAAAGTCGTAGGTTTATGTTGGAAAGCAGAATTTGTATCTATAGTATCTAGTGCAGAGTCAAAACGAATCAGTATATATTCACAACTTAAAATATATTTTGTTACAAAGAATTTCTGGCAGGCTTGCTTCATTCCAATTTCACCAATCCAGAACTATTTATTCCAGTGTCTTCAAGTGCCGATTTACATTGCGGGGCTTCGATGGATTGATGCAGAACTTTGGTGCTAATTGTGAAACATAATTCCAATATTCCACCACTATTTGACGTATACCTACTATGAGAGAAGCTAGTGAAAACCGATCTTTCCGTCGTGCTGTACGGTACAGCAGTAGCCCGGTGTAATGATTTCGAATGTGAATTATTTTACACGGCACAGTCTGACCCCTGGCGGGCTCGGGCGCCGTAACTCGGAAGGGAAGTGTAAAATGCCGATTTATTTCTTAATGCATTCGCAAGATCGGGTAACGATATACGCTACGGAACCATCGCGGTGGCTAAGTGGAACTAATTTTTTACCGACTGCGCCAGGAGAAAGGTGTTATGGACTCTAGTAGTCGGTCCACCGAAGGACGTTGTCCTGCCAGATGTGAATCTAAACTATTCGCAAGGCCCCTTGAAGACGCACAAAAAATGTAAGAAAAATTGGTCCAGTAATTTAGGAGTTCAAGAAATATATCATGTGTTAAGATTAACAGAAAATTTGATTCGTAGGATCTTAGTAATTTTTTTGGGTAACGTCAATCCCTTACGATAGAGTATTTATATAACCTGACCAATTTTGTACCGAACTTGGTAAATTTATTTAATTTCTTCGAAATCCGTTTAAAGTGATTGACGGACAAACATCCAAGCAAATAAACTGTCGTATTTATAATACTAATAGGATAATAGGCTTCTGATTTTTGTACTATCGTGTCAACGCTTAAATCGATGGCCCATTACAGGCACTAGGTGGTCCGCGCGAAAGTTACAAATAGCCAGCTTTATTTGTCAGATAGGCCATATTAGTTTTATTCGTAGCGACCACATAGGCCATAATTCAAGAGAAGCTTTGTTATGAGCGTAACAGAATGGCTGCCTAGATAAGTTTTCTTTGAGTTATTTGTGGTTGGTTAGTATATCATAGAGTCCGGAGTTAAGAACCAGTCGTACTCTCGTCGTTTTATAAATGCTAAAAGTTTTTATTTTTTTTATTTTCCGGTTTATGGGGGCATAGACCGGAAAATAAAAAAGGGGGTCCGTAGTAGAGTTGCAGCGAATAGTAAATTGGTCGAATACCGAATATGCGGCAACGCGGTCGGCCGAAGCGCCGAATATTCGGCACGAAATACACACTTGCCGGGGGCGCGTTATTTGGATTAAGACAAGTCGCAACCTGTTTTCCTTGTTACGTTGGCGCGGCAGGCAGCTTGTTTTTATTCATCATAACTTGCCGCTGGTCAATTTTAATTACTGTTTATTACAATTGGTACAATTTTAATTAAAAGTATTTGGTACAATTTTAATTCGGCCGAATAGTATCTAATATTCGACCGAATACCAAATAGCAAAAAAAGTGGACGAATAATTGCCGAATATTCGTGGCATCTTCAATGAGCGAAATTTGTATATTACGGGAACCGTACTTTTTCCTGAAATAAAAAGTGTCCTATGTGTTGCCTAGACTTAATAACTATTAAATAAAAAAAAAGATGTATTCGATTCCGTTCAGTAGTTCCGAAGATTAGCGCGTACAGAGAAACTTAGATACTTAGAACAAGATAACATTTTTTGTCGGTTTGTGTTCTATTACTGTTCCTGAGCCCCCACATTGATTAGTTTGTAGAAATATTAATTTTACAGACATGCCAATTTTACGGTTTTATTGTAAGTATAGATATTAATTTGTTAGTTAATCTCGTCATCTTACAAACGTTCTCTTATCTAGCGATGGTGTTGGAGATGATTGTATAGAGGCATAAAAGGGAATGTTATACGGGCGTATTTATTTTATAATGAGTCATATCTATCACGGCCGCGCCGATAATCACGGAAAATTATTGGGAACTCGAAATCGTGAGAACGAGCTTTCCGAGATTTTCTAGTGCGAAATGACATTTACGACTGAGGGTAGCGATAGGATGTTAGCGAGCGCGACTAGCGATAATAGGAGCGGAAATAGCGAGATACGGTGCCTTACCATATATACATCCCTCCATCCATACACGCACACACTCACACACATGTACACACACACGAACACATGCGCCCACACACACTCACACACACACATACATACATAGTCCTCCGCCGGCCGCAGGGGATTAAAAAGTATAGAATAATATATAAAATAAATAAATAAAATAATTCTTCTGGAATAAACAGCAAATTGTTTTTTTCGTACATAGATATTCGAACGCGAATGACATCTCAAAATTTAAACTTCAAAATAAAAATCCTAGAAATCCTTGCGACTAGTCGCGCGACCTATTCTATTCGTAAACGCGGTTGATGTACCGCCCTTTACGTTAATTAGCTCGTAAACTGTGTTTGTATGCTCACTACGGATTCCTGGGGCAGTTGGAAGTTTATGGCAAGATGTACGAACGGCCGGAGTAAGTGGCCATCTTGGTTTTACAAGCTATCAAACTCGACGAATGTGTCGTTCGATTTGAATCCAGAATTCCTGATGAGATAACATTAAATGCTTAAACCATTACTATTTGCTAGGCGTGTTTTGAGACTTTAAGATATTTGACATCGTGCAAGGAGAGGCCAGGCACGAATGGGCCGGCACAACCGGTAAAAATACAACGGCCCCGCAGCAAACCGGCGTGACACAGCGCTGTGTTTATTGGGTGCGTGAGTTTGCACGAGATCCAACTCCAGTGGCGTAACTATACCGTTCGAGGCCCGTGGCAAATTCGTTTTCTTTATGTACCTGCCACCTTGTAGTTACGCCACTGTCCAACTCCTCAATCCAAACAAACACAAGCACAAACAAACGCCCTTTCACATTTAAAATATTATATATGCGCATACCAACTTGAACATAATCATGAGCTCTATGTTGTTAACGATGCCGTCCTCAAGTATACTGAATGTGAGTATAAAGTGTACTTGCAATACATTGTAAGTGCGATAATGAGAAGTAAGTTGTGTGAAACCAATAAATATCACAGAAGTTGCTAGGATAATGAACAGAGGAATATGAATGAAAAGTGAAAATACAAGTTGAAAAGGCAGGTCGTATGTAGAGTCTATGAAGTATGAACTGCATTGACTGGTGAAAAGACTAAAGGTTTGTTTCACCACTAACTGATTAGTGTCGGCTGGGCTATCTGCAACTTATTTAACAGAGTCACAATATTTCTTCTGTCAGATAAGTTTTGGATAGCCTTGTTGGAACGTTTCTTGATAAGTGCCTTCACTTGAAACAAGGTAAAGACTGACGGATTCTGTGGTGCAGTGGTTGAGCGCATTGATAGCCCACGCCGGGGGTCGCGGGTTCGAATCCCAGCGACAAAATAAAAAAAAGTTTTTCGATGTTTCTGGGTCATAGATGTGTATTAAATATGTGTATTATATAATAAAAAATCTTAAATATAGTGATGCGTTCATAGATATTATCTAATATATGAAATTCTCGTGTCACAGTTTTCGTTGCCATACTCCTCCGAAACGGCTTGACTGATTTTAATGAAATTTTTTGTGCTTATCCAGTATTTATGAGAATCGGCCAACATCTATTTTTCATCCCCCTAATAACTTTTTTTTTAGACAAAATTATTTATATGGCAAAACAACGCTTGCCGAGTCAGCTAGTATGATATATCCATCCCAACCTCTCTATCTGATCTGTAATAAAAACTTTGCGAATAACCTGAAAACATTCCAGCAAATTGCGTCAAAATTTATTTCGGATTAAAATAATGTGTTTCTGGAAAAGTGTTCCACTCAAAATTACAATTTTCTTTAGTCTTATGAGTCACTACATGACGATAGCAAGCTCTTTCGCAGTCTATTTCGGGCACGCGCCGCGAGATCTGATTACAGCGGCCATTTTCGTAGTACCATGTTGTTTTCAAAATACCGCTATTTAAATATAAACTGTTTGTTATTTATTTTATGATTTAGATAAACATGAAGCAGTTATAGGAAAAAGTAAGCTCAAGAAAAAAAATTGAGCTACTCATATATTATACACAACCAACTATGTTTGAACGCCCTTTTGGTTTTAAACATACTGTACATATTAAAATTCTTAACATTATAAATGACCGAAAACCAAAATATATATTGACTGAAAATTACAAAAAATTGTATTTACTTTAATTCAGATAAATTATACACCAAGCAAAATTCAAAGTTGTGTCAATCTTGGCTCATAACATTTATGTAACGAGTTGCATAACACAAAAGACCACCTTCGAACGCCATATGTCCAGTACTACATCATTATTTAGGTCAAGGTCAAACTCATGATGCCCAAAGAACACCATACAGCCTCAAGGTCAACCCGTCATTGAAAATAACACATTTTAATTTGTATTCATTTTGTTACCAAACCATATGTTTCTCATCTCATCTCATTCAAAAGATCTCAATAATTTAAAAACCCTAATTTAGATATTTTATTATATTAATGTGCTTACTGCTTAATAAAAACGATTAACATAATATGTGCAGCTTCCACATAATTTATTCTGATAACATAATAAATATACATTCGCATATAAAATATATTTGGCGTTGAAATATTATTCGCTTCGTATACATTTAAATCTTATAAGTTTTGTAAAAATTATTTATTCTAACCAAAATATAATTTTTTGATATTACTTGATAAAAATTACATACATAATAACTAAGTACTAGATAACAGTTTAAAATACTTGGTGCCTGTTTCACCGCTTACTGATAGTTTCTGTTAGGCTATCCACAACTTTTTTGACAGATTCTTCATACAACATCTGTCAAAAAAAGTTGTCGATAAACTAACCGACACTTATGAGTTAGTGGTGAAACAGACATTTAAAGTAGGCGCAAAGAGCATACTTAAGGGTTCACAAACGTAAAAAACACAGGGGACAAAAAGATCACATCGCATAATCTCCTCAGGCTAAAAACGTTAACACCTATTTTTGTGAAATAAAAAAAAAACACTTGATATTAAAATCGTAACGCACTGGATGTTCTGGCGTCGTTCCAACTATCAGTAGGCCAGTCGGGATTCGTGGGTGACGAAACCGTGTCTATTTTAGAATAATTAGAATTCTTCAGTTGCGTTACGTTAAATGACCGTGCATAATTGGTTTAACGTTAGTTACTGAAGCTTAACAGATCTAGAATACGTTTAAAGTTAGAATTTTTGACAGGAGAAGTTTAGGTGTAATTTAATGAGAGTTTTTCATACAAAATTACTAAGTTAAATTAATTTAATGTATTAAATAAAATATATTACTTTAGGCTATCATTCAAAAGTTTATGCGTACAATTATTGACATAATGTATTGTATTATTTGTAACAAGTAGGTAATTCAATGGTACTTAGCTTTGCTGTAGGTACTAACTAACAACTCTCGACTCTCTTGACATATTACTCTTCAGTGTACTCAAAATGTGGTTGAATAGTTCTCTATTTATTATTAACCTTATAAATGTGTTAAGAGCTCTATACCAATTTACCAGCAAAGCAAAAATCAAAACGGGTATCTACCGTATTCAGAGCATTTACCTATGAATAAGTTATCTGCAATTGTATTATGACGATTTTTACATATATATAAATGAAAACTTCTATAGATAACATGTTGGACATTATGTGTCAAAATTTTTCATTATATGTATTGATGTATAATGATAATAAATATCTGAGTCACTTTTTACACATTATTGCTCTTTGATAGATGGATGAAATCGAGAATTTGCAAGCAATGATTTGTATGATTTAAAATTATGATCATTAAATTGTACAAATATTACTTTTAGGCCCAAATTTTACCACTTACTTAAAGTGTGAGATAGGCTAACTGCAACTTACTTGACGGATTCTCCAAACTCTGCGAAATAAGATGTAGATAGCCTTTATCAGGTAGTAGTGAAACAGGCCCTAATTCTTTTTCAGTCTTTATTATTAACGTGGTAGAGTTGAATATTAAAGTTTCGCATGATGCCTTCTAGACCGTAGCAACTTTGACGGGTTTGACCCAGTGAGCTTAAGCACCATATGGTCAGTAGTACAATCGGTCTCAACGTATGATTCATAACGGGCTATACTTTAATACGCTTAAAACGGTTCAGCACTTGCTGAGCGAGTTTTTCTGCCAAGTGATAAAGTGAGGTTAAAATTAAACTTGAAATAAAACCAAGATTGAAATAATTACGTAAGATTTTAAAACAGCATTATCGAATGGGTTTTATTACGAAGTTGGAGGGTATGGGTGATGGAAAGCAAATGCCGTTGCCTATGGAAACTTGTAAAGTCACATTTGCAAGTGTGTTGCCAGCCTTTTTTTATACAGAAATTATTATTACAGGAATAGAAAAAATTTATACGAATAGAAAATCAGGGGCAGGGAGTTGGTGGAAAAATGGGCCATGTGCGAGTAGGACCGGCACTGGAAGTTCGCTACCGTTATTGTGTAAAAATAGATTGTGTTTTTATCTTGAATTATTAAAGCATAAATTATATGCTGAGTATTTATCGTCACATGAAATGCCTTCCAGTTATTATTATTGAGATCGAGCGAAAACTTGCAAGAAATAACATTTTTTTGAACCTCACAATTTTCACTTCAAAATTCGCCATTTTGATTTTTTAATATACCCAGTTTCGCTTGCGCTATCAAGACGAATCTATCGATACCTCATACGTTAAAATCCATCAAGCCGTTTAGACTGCAGAGTGTGTCAAAGAATCACACATACATACATACGAAAATCATAACCACCCTTCTGGGGTAATCGGGTAAATAGACTGTTACTATGTAGCAGTGTCGGGTCAACGAACTTATCACTGTAAAGATTTACTGTTGTATCTTAAGGTGGCCTTCCGATAAAGGCGGGCCCGCGTTACGCCCTAACGAAGCAACCAACCGACTTGATTTTTGGCATACATGACTTAGTGGGAAAGATAGAGAGTGAAACATATAGCCTAGTAATAAGTTCCGCTCTTATGTTTAGAACGCCAAGAAGCCAAGGGCTCGACACGGTGCGCGTTAATAAAAATTACATATATGGAAACGAATTTTGCGTTGCGCCCCGAGACACTGAGGCACAGTATGCTCGAACTTTAAATAAGCAAGAGTACTTTACTTTTTAATTCTTCAAAACACAATCGTGGCTTGATTATTTAACGTTTCATTGTCGCAACAATCAATAGGAGCGAACAATAGAATCGTTAGATAATTCCATTTGATGCGATAACTGAACATAAAGGTTGTTTAGATTTTGTTATCTTCACTTTATTAATTACATTATAGTATTTTCGGTCAGTCTAGACTCTAGACGGTATCGATCATTAACCCTCAAAAAATGGTCAAAAATTGTCCTTCTTTATTCTATAGTAGTTTTTGCCCGCGACATGGTCCGCGTGGGTACTATTTTATATTATACTTAATTTTTTAAAAATGTTAAATGTACAGACACGCCAATTTTACTGTTTAATTTTATGTATAGAAGAAGAAAAAAAAATTCAGATGTTCAAAAAATTTATAGCCTATATATTGCCTGGGCTTCATATGTAGTTATAGAACAAAAAAATATTTATTCAAATCCGTCCAGTAGTTCCTGAGATTAGCGTCCTTTTTTATGTGTTCTATTACTGTTCCTTAGCACTCCCATATTAATTATTTTGTAAAAGTAATAAATGTACAGACACTCCAATTTTACGGTTTTATTACATGTATAGATGTGTCTTCGAAATTTTCACGTTTTATTAAAATTTTCACTATATATTATATACAAAATAGCCTGAAAGTTTGTGAGTGTGTTCTTTACGCCTAAAGCATATAAGTACAGTATCGCTGCTTTAACCAACATCCAACATCTTGTCGTTTTTGACATTTTGATGCCATCATAATCAGAAGAAAAAGTTCTATCAACGTGTATTAGCAAAATTTCTGTAGCTTTTATAGTCATCGAGTTATTAAAACTAATGTTGCCGCTATAAATCACCAAGCCCATGGAAAAACTTCGGCGTTTTTTCCTCATAGCTCAAAAAGTACTTTTTTGTACATAGCGGCATTTTAGCTTGAGGACAGGCAGATCGCCAAAATTGAAAGCGCCAACCGGGCTGTTTAGCCTGACCGTAGTGATGTAGTGTGATACAGCAGAATCAGTTAACGGTGAAAGCCGAGTGTCGCACAACAGTACTCGTGCTATGCGTCGTTACTCGTTTTCAATCACTATCATCATGACTATCATACGCGCCGGTCAGGCTCTCTTATATATAGACCGTTTTCACATTATCCGATCCGATATCGGTGTAGGGCGCCGATAGCCGACGACCGGTAGTCGTGTGCGATGTCGAATGCCGTATCAGAGCGCCGAGCGCGAGTTTTCTTTTTCGTTTTCAGTTTTTTTTTTTAAGATTTTATATAAGATTTGTACAGCGCCACCTAGCGACGCTTACGGTCACATGTACAAATGCCATATAAAATCTTTGTAAACGCGTTCATTGTCGAATGTGGAAAAAGAAACTCGAAATCGGTACTCTGATCGCAGAATGTGTAAACGCTCTTAAGCACAACATATCGCTATTTATGTCTCACACCTAAGCACAACATTTTTTATATAGTCAGCAGGCAAATGAGCAAATGGGTCAACGGATGGAAAGCGATTTCTGTCTCTAATGGACTTTAGCAACATCCGATAGGTGGTCTTTTAAGAGGGTACTACCCCAATAGTAAGATCGATTAAGCCTCGCTTACACTTGAATAAAACGTGTTAACATCAGCATTCCATGACAGCATCATGTAAACAACGTTAACATTCGAGCACAAAATATAACCCGCCTGAGCCTAAAAGAAGTAGAGAGTATGTGTAATTTTTAAATGTTTATCTTTATTTAACCATTTGTTTTTTTTTTTTCTATTTAATCCTAGCTCCACTGCTAAAAACAAAATGCAATTAAGTCTACCCGCCTAGCAACTCCTGCCTGCTAGGTGGTCCTAACATAACTTTGCGGGAGTAAACTTTTGTGTGTCCCTATTTGTATATTATATCGATAGAGAAGTCGCAAATGCATGGAGTCTGTAGGTAGAGTTTATATTAAATATATTATAAATATTTATTAATAATATTATCAATAAAATTGACACAATAGAATATAATCAAATGACCCCCTCCCCCCTTAACAAAGCTATATATGCGCCCGTAAAGTATCGTAAATTATTTAAAAAAGATAACAAAAAATAAAACAAAGCATAGCTGAACCGGTAAACGAAGTGTTGAAATAAGCATTATTATTTTTATTGTGAAAAATTATAAATGTTGGACGATTCCGAGATATACGGATTAGGCACACATTTTACCAAAATCGGTTCAGCTTTTTCTAAGTTTAACTACAAACACTACTTACGACTTTTATATCTGCTAAAAATTAAAAAACGAAAACATATTTGAAGAGACGCGTGATTACAAAACTTTCGATAAAAAACTTTCATGGCACGAACCTGACAATGACGGATGTTTGTAATTATGATTCTGCATAATAATTGAGATGAAAATAGTCATGATGAATAGGAAATGAGAATGTAGAGATTTAATTTGATATAACAAAAGCGGCAGATGACTTGATAAGATGTTATCACGTAGTCTCGGGCAAATGGCGTCTGCCCCAAATACACACAAATACAAAAACGTTCGTCTCGACTGAGGCGCACGCAAGGTTTAACAATAACTTAATTTTAATTTAATGAGCAAGCTAAAAGTTCTGGGTTGGTATCAAGGGACGATCCATGTGGGGTCTTGGGGTTATGATCCCCTGCCTGGATTGGATCCAGATATTTAGAACCTAGGTGAATTAGTAACTAATAAAAATCGAATCTCTTGTTGAATTCGATTATAATATTATTTTCACCAAATCTAAAGGTAGTAGTAATTAACCGTTTGTAAAATATATATATATATTTCTATACAAACCAACACAGTCAAGATTTGCTGTCCCTTTCTGGAATATTGAAAACGTCATATGACAAAAAGGGACAACGAATCTAGAATAAACCTAGATCATAAAGTTGCATTTTATAGGGATGAAATAATCTCGTTCTCGGTTGACGGTTTTGATGGACAAAGGTGCGTAAGGGGGTTAGTAGTCAATCGCGGTTAATTAGCAATGAAATCTTTGACACAGGGTTGAGGCTTATACATGGGCTAGAGGGGTAAGTTTAACCTCTTTTAAGGATGTCAAAACGTTAACCACACTAATCAAAAAAATATATGTTATATAGAATAATAATAAAGATATATAGAATAATCTTTATTCTTTCATAACTAGCGAGGACTTGTTCCCCAAGCTTATAGTTAATCAGAAAAAAAATTGTACCGTGGAATCGATTTTTTTTTTAATCTGTATAAACTACAAATTTAACCGGTTAAGATGAACGTTTTTTTTTATACGATACAATATTAGTAACACTATAATCCCTAAAAAGGAATTCTTGTTTTCATTAATTGTATAATAATTATTTTCCGTTAGCGGGGGGAGATTTTTGAAACTCACGGGAATTACGGCGTTTTTCGATTTCCGATTCAAAGGCCAACGTTCTAATTTCAAAAACTCTACAAAATTTTCGTTTTCTGTTGTTTTTTTTTGAAATTGTCAACACAAAAAACTACAAGTATGTGGTATTTAGTATTTAAAAATTTTTTGCTCAGCGTCGCATTCATAAAGGTTCATTTCGATCCTCGCTGCCAGCGGTTGCGACACACAACTGAAATAAAACGCCACTTCATGATATAAGCTATAAGTTTCATATTGCTGTACATCACTACAAAGCAACTACGTCATGGGCAGCTAGGCCAATGTCATTAAGAAATAAAACCTATTGCTTACGTCATAAAGTTGCATTTTATTTTATTTATTATTATTCGTGGCCGCCGGCAACGAGGCTCAAAATGATAGATGTACAGACGTAAGAAGTCGTAAAATCAAGTATTAAATCTTAATTAAAATTGTGAGAGTCGAAAGTCTTAACTTGCACTTTCGTTTTGAGTTGCATGGCGATGCATTTCCAAGAACAATTAATTATTTCTTAAGATGCGATTATCATTTTTTACTTCTTTATGTATAAACAATCAAAACTTTTTGATGTGATTTTGTAACGCAAGAGCGGGCTTTCTAGACCAAATCCTTAGACGTTGTTTGGACTATTTGTAATGGATGCTAAATATAAAATTTGCTCAAAATCAATAAAGAGTTTCTTAATTTATCACAATTTTCCCAAAAAAATAATTCAATCGACGGCGGATCGTTATTTGTTGATATTTTTTTATGTATAAATTGTGCTGCCTTTTTTAATTTTTTTGTTGGAGTTTATAGCCAAAGATAACAGAAAATGTATTTTTTGTGTGCGTTATCTAAATTGCCGGTTATAGGCCAATATACGGAGATATTTTTTTGCCAAGAACGCTGCATTATGCATTCAAATTTATTTCTATACAAACGACGATATACGACAAAGTCTTACGAAGTTTGTCAACCAAAACCGTCAATCGAGAACGAGATTATTTCTGCCCTATAAAATGCAACTTTATGATCTAAGCTATAAGTTTCATTTTTTAGCGACATTGCTCTATTGTCAATGTCGTCGCCGTAATTAAAGGCGTAGAGGACAATAAAACCTGTAGTCTATGTCATAAAGATGCATTTTATCCGGCAGCCATATTCTCGTTCCCGGTTGAAGTTTTTGGTGGACTAATGGCCTTAGGTTGCTACTTTGTTCTTCACAATCACGGTCTGTATAGAAATGACACATTTTTTGACAGAGGGAGAATGACGGCTGTCGCTTAAATCGGGCAAAAGCATAATAGTTTTTACATAAAATTCTACCCTCTTGGTAACTCTGTACGTGCCTCTCAATAAAAAGGCACGTACAGAAGTTAGCCGACTAACCCTCCTTTGTTTATCGGTTAAATCGATCGAGAGTGAAAACTAAATGCACATTTCTCAAAGTTTTTTACACGACTATTATTCTCCGGTTCCCATTCGCAAATCAAAGTAGAAAACTCATAATAATAGTCACAGTACCTATAATAACAGTCACACAAAAACAGGGATCCTATTCTCAAACGGCGCATTCAAATCTTCGGACTCAACCGAGTCCGAAAATGGTTTCAAAGTAAAGCCTCTTAGGTTTTAGCTAAAGCGCATAATAGCCAACGCAAGTCTATCAAAACCAAAGGAATCGAAGCTATTCTCTATCAGAATGATACAGCGTACGATTCAGCGCAGGCTAGAGATAGATTTGGGTATGAAAGTTTGTATGAAAATACTTCTGAACGAGAGCAAAGCCGCGGCCAAAAGCCACTATTATATTAAAATGAACGAAATACAGTTAATACAAACACTCGTAAATAAATATATATTTTTAAGTGATACGCGCGTTTATGTCTTTTCATAGGGAGAAGATGTGCAAAATAAATGCTTTGTTTTGAACACTGTACTTTAATATTTTTTTTTATTTTAATTATATCGGAGTACCTATATAATCTCTTATTTTTATATATTTATGTATGTATATCCAAATAAGTATAAAAACGGCGAAAGCGAGTTTTGTTTATACCAACGTTTACGATTCGTATAATTTTGTAGTTGGGGCCCAATTCTCATATTTCGATAATCTCAGGATTGCTCGTACTTATGCGTGTGAGACCGAATTCCCAATCAGAAAAATTCGGACGCCCCGAGGGAACGCGGTCAGAATGTTTTGTTAGTTTTTTGTTTGCCATCTGATACGTATCCAAGATCTTTCTGATCAGATTCGTATAGTGTGAAGTCTGCCAAAAACTAAAGAAAAACTATGCACCAAAACAGCTGGCGATCCTTTCGATACTCAAGGTATATGAATCGGGACCCAACTCCCAGTTGTACAAACTCTTGTTTGAAATTGTAATAAACACTTGTGGCATGACTCACGCGAAATGTGGAAACGATATTCGGTTACCTAGCCCATATATTACCTCGGAATTTCGGTAAAATGGTCCCTATATCATAGGCATTAAGGACAAAGGCAAAACAAGTGTGAACATTTGGTTTTACGCGTGAATTGTAACAATTGTGTTTCCTGTGTTATATTATACTGGTATGTCTAATTCTTTATCTATACGGTTTTTGTTATATATTAGCGGCTCCGACGGACGTTGTCCCGCATATAGTAGATATATGATGGGATAACGTCCGTCGGAGCCGCTAATTTGTGTTGTCAAAAGCATTGAGCTTTTGACAAAATAGTATGGACGGTGGTCAGAAGTTCCTTAATTTTCAAATTATGCATATTACATTATTCTGTGTACTATCATCTAATATATAAAAATCTCGTTTCACAATTTTCGTTGCCATACTCCTCCGGAACGGCTTGACCGATTTTGATGGAGTTTTTTGTGCTTATCCGGTATCTATGAGAATCGGTCAACATCTATTTTTCATCCCCCTAAACGTTAGGGGTAGTAGAAGCCTAATTTTTTTTGGCAAAACAACGTTTGCGGGGTCGGCTAGTACTATGTAAAGTACTTATTATGCCCAATCTTGGCCATAGCGGTTATTAACCCTCTGTCAAAAATATTGTCAAAAGTTTGTCATTTCTATACAAACCGCAATTGACAACAAAGTGTTATGTTGTCGCTTTCACTTACCAGTCACGTTACGGTGTTTGTGAATTGACCGTTAGTAACCTAGGTCCCAAAATCACTAGCTAACATGTCAAAAAAATTACGAATCTGACATAAGCGTTTGCTATAGTGATGTCATATTAATTAAACTAGTTGATGCCCGCAACTTCGTTGCGCGAAAACGTATATATCACGGGAACCGTACATTTTCCCGGGATAAAAAGTATCCTATGTATTGCCTAGACCTAATACCTATTAAATAAAAAAGAATTATTTGAATCTGTTCCGGCTTAGCGCGTGCAAACAGACAACATCTTTTTGACGATTTGTGCTCTATTACTGTTCCTATTGATTAGTTTGTAAAAATATTACCTGTACAGACACGCCAATTTCACTGTTTTATTAATGTGTAGATTTAATTCTGCTCGGAGTTTCTTCAGAAGCGATAACGAAAACGTCTGGGTTAGGGGCTCGGGCCACTGAATCCGGCCCTGGATATAAGTTATGGCTCCAAGGAGGCCACCCAATTAAATAGCAAGTTTTCTCTATGTCAGCACACTGTTTATGTTTTTTGTCGACCGTACCTGATGGCCAATGCACGCAACCTGCTTTAGCATTCCAGTAAAGCTTAGTGCATACTGCATTAATCTACACATCTATATATTAATACGTGAGCGGAAAACTTTGTACCCCCTTTGACAAAAGACGCGTACGTGTAAATGATATCTAGTGATATCTAGGAGGAGCGTGGAATACCAATATTATTTAAAAATATGCTTTTATCTTTCATATTTTTAATGAATAAAAAGTGCGTAGCACACTACAACACGCAAACTACAATATTTTGACATGACACGATTATCATATACGAAATATTCTATTGTTTATGGTTGACGTCTGCATTTTTTTAATAAAATATAATGGCCATGGTGGAATTGAGAATTATAGTTTTTTATAGCTCGGCTGTAAAACTTAATATTTCATATATTTATAGTCAAATTTTGACCGCAGGGCGACTGCTGGTAATATCTAAATATATAAATCTCAAATGATGCACGCATCCGCTAAAAAAGGACTTTGATTCTACCCTCAAGGGGACAAAAATTGAGATAAAAGTTTGTCTTAATACTTAAACCGATTAATCGATGATGATGATGACGATATGAAAGGTACTTTAAATATCAGAAAATGATCATATTCTTATCCAGAAATTATCCGGTTATAGACCGACTTCCAAAATTGAGAAGGTTGCTCAATTCGACTGTAGGTATATAAATTATAAGTTACTTGTTACTGCATTTTATTTTATTCAATATTTAAGATACTCACAAGTTTTATTACTTGATATAAACAATATATCAAGTCAAAAGTTGCAAAATTGTAGTTTCCAAAATTTTTACTTTTTAATGATTTAAATTTATGTTGCATGAAAATATAATTAGTTTTTTTTTTGTCTTTATAATTTATATACAATTGAACAACAAAGTAACATCATCTGCTTTTATGCAAATTTTAATGGTCCGCAAACATAATCTTGGCTACGTAATTATAGTCAACGCTCAGTACTTAAGAGCGTCATCAGAAAATTTGAGATGCTGTTTTGACATTTATAAAGAGACCTTAATAAATAAAAACAGCATCTCAAAAATGTTTGATCGTGCTCTTGGTATTAAGCGCTGACTATAATTCCGGGCCCTAGAGTATTTTGCTTATAATTGTATAAAAAAAACCTAAATAATAAGTTATTAACAATGCACCTCTTTACTTATGTAGAAGATTTATTTCAGCTTTTATCGGCCGGTATTTCCACAATAATATAAAGTATGTTCTGATATAACTATTTCATAGTCATTAATTAAGTTAAGCATAATTTAAACACCTTAAATATTAATCGTGTTTACGTCTGTATTGTGTACACGTCCTAAGATAATTTGAAAATTCATTTATGCGTATCTTCCACTTAACTGATGTATCGTTTTTGCTGGAGTGTAATAAGTTAGCTGTAATAATGTTATAATTGTACGCTTGTAACCGACGACAAAAAATGATGATTTTACTTAAAATATCAGCAGGACTCCGACTTAGTACTCAGTAAGCAAAAGCACGTCTTCAAAGGTCTCGAATGCTATAAATGTGAATATAATATGGTTAGTGTATATAACACAGCTCACTAACTACTTGAAAGCTGAATGTGAAGTTTTTAATATTAATTACTACTTAACAACTTAAAGCTGTGCACGTAAAAATTGTTTACTTTTCTGTGTCAGGTCAAAACAAAAAATCTCATTTGGTACGCACTCGGTGCAATTAAGGTAAATGAATCCTTGGGATAGAAACACATTTGTCGTGGTCCGTATAAGGGCACGAACTTGCCATAAAAGTAAACAAGTTTTAACGCATGAATTCGCAAGGCTGAGCGCGAGCGCAGGTCTGGTTCCATAATCTAATGCTGCAATAACGGGACCACATCTGCGCCGACACCGCGCTCATCGGAACATAAAGTCATGGTTACATTCGCAGGAGACAGTGAGATCATATCTTAAAAACAAGTGGGGAAATATGGCAGGCGCCCCAAGCCCGGCGCAGCGCCTACGCACTACCCAGAATAGAAACCATCCCGCCCGGTGGAAAAGCTATGCAGTGCCTATCGTGTTCCCTTTCCACGTTTAAATAAAGAAACCCAAGACACTCGCCGGCCGATCGCTGCTCGCACAGCCTGTACGCCCACCGCTGAATATTTTTTTTCAGGCAAATGGGAAATTTCCAACAATAATAGATACATCGCGATGGCAGCGTTAGGTGTGGTTAATGCGGGGTGCGGACTGACCTTGGGAGATCTGTGTGTAGTGGTGCTCTGTGCGCTGCACTCGCTGCTGCTGCTGCACTACTTGCTGCTGCTGCACGACCTGCTCGCGCCGCTCCGAGTGCTGCTGCTGCGTCTGCACGCGCTGCTCCGAGCGCTGCTCCGACCACCTCGACTGCTTCTCCATCCTGCCGCCGTCGCAGCACTACGCACGGAAAAACTGTCACTCAATACTAGTCCTGTAGAGGCGCTCGCCCGAAACAAAATAACGCCACTGCGAGAAACTTATACTAGTGCACGGGTTCATTTAGCAGAAGTTAAGTCATTATAACCCAAGTCCAACAACCAAGACGTCGGTCGATTGCGAATAGTTAGCGGATAGTGCGAGCTGAGAGAGCGGGTGGTTTGCGCCGGCGCACGCGGGGAGGAGGCGCGGGGGCGGCGGGTGCGCGCGCAGAGGGGGGGGAGGCGAGCGCGACCGAAATACGACGGGTTATTTTGAGACGAGCGCGCACTCCCGCGTGCCTGCACCCCCCCTGCCGCGTGCGCCCCCCGCCGATACACAATGTTTTTCCAAAATCCATAATATCGATTTCAACGACCATCCATCTAATTATGAGTCAAAGGAAACCAACAGGAAACGTTAACAAGATTAAGGCACAAGGCATGTTTAACCACTTCCTATTAAATGTCAGATGGGACAACGACAACTTATTTCACACATTCTTCATACTTCATCTGTCAAATAAGTTATGGATAGTTAATATGGTTAGTGGCACTTATCAGGATGTAAAACAGGCCCTTAAAGAAGTCTAATACAAAACTACTGGACTTTTTCAAATATAATAAAATGAAAATTAGAAAATCTTAATCACTTACAACTGTGAATTTGAATACAATGTCACTAGAAATCTAGAATTACTTTTTCGTTAGCGTGATTAATAGAACATTGAGATTTCAATTGTGTTCGGTATCTCTTACATATTTAATAACTTACGAAATTTTTAAGATAACTACTGAGGTCTACATCAAGTTTCAGTTCTAACGGGTACCTAAATAAAACTAGTCAAATTAGAGGCTACTAAAACAATGAAATATTTACTTACATACTCTATAAAAATCTCTCTAATATATAAAATTCTCGTGTCACAGTTTTCGTTGCCGTACTCCTCCGAAACAGCGTGACCGATTTTGATGAATTTTTTTGTGCTTATCCGGTATCTATGAGAATCGGCCAACATCTATTCTTCATACCCCTAAATGTTAGGGGTAGTAAAACCCTATTTTTTTTTTGGCAAAACAACGTTTGCCGGATCAGCTAGTAGCTCTACAAAAATCTAACAATGGTAATTTGACTGAACTGAAAGTAGTGAGGGTTGTTAAAGGACTAAGTGTTGACAAAATTTGATACTGTCCAAGATACAAAAATATATGTCTGTCTGGCTGTTATCTTTCAAATCTTCATAAAATCTTTGATCATAATTATTATGTTATGTCTTTGAATTCACAGTATGTCACAGACATACTGTGACATATAAAAAGAGTATATGTTTTTAGGAAATTAGGAGGCAAATAAGCAGGCGGTTCACCTAATGGAAAGCAATTGCCGTCGCCCATGGTCACGTGTTTGCTCATCAACTAATAACTACAAACTATATCTTTTATACAGTATCCGTAACTGAAAGTTTTCTTTGTACCTTGAAAAATGTAACAAGTAACATCGGAACAGTTGCGAGTGCGTTGCCAGCCTATTTATGAAGGAATATGTACTTGATTAGAGATAGGGAATAAGGTAAGTGTGTAGGGTTGAGAGTAGGGCTCCGGTGAAATCACCCCACGAAACCCAGCACAGTGCTGTTTCACGTCGATTACCTGAGTGGCAGTGGCATTTCTCTAGTCAAGCGGGATAATCTTATTTATATTTAATTAATTAAAAAATATAAGCTTTAATACTGGGCGAATCAGACTCGCACTTGGCTGCTGTTATCACTTATTACAAACTTTAGCACAGAATACATATATCTACTATGATATAGTATATGAATCTCTATAGGAAGAAAGCCGTCAACTAATTAATAATATATAATATGATAATATCTATGAACGCTTCACACCACCTCAATCTGGCCCCGTGCTAAGTACCAGAAAGACTTGTGTTACAGAATTATATTTAATACTTTTTATACAATACACGTATTTAAGATTTTTATTATATGATATACATATTTAATACACAATCATGACCCAGGAGCATTGAAAAACTTTTTGCTACATCGGTGGGATTCGAACCCGCGACCTCCAACTTAAGCTACCAACGCGCTTACCATCTGAGCCACAGAGGTCATCGTTTAATTAATAACAAAAAGTTACTAGATTTAATTGAAGTTTAACACTAACCTTGTCTAGGTCTTATCTAGACCAAGTATTTGTGTTAGGTCCAAGTTTTATAACTACTAGCTTAATTAAGCACAATCTATCCTCTTTACTATTTACCGACATTAAGAACCTGTTTCACCGCTTACTGACAAGAGTCGGATAGCCTATCCAGAACTTTTTTGGACGGATGTTGTATGGAGAATCTGTCAATAAGTTATGGATAGCCTATCAGAAACTTTATCAGTAAACGGTAAAACATGCCCTTAATGTCATCGTCTTATTGTCTGTCTTTGTAACTTTTACTCAGCTAAAAGTTTAAATCATTGGGCTGATAAAATGAATATATTTTTTTTCACGGTAAAATCTAATCAGTGTTGTTTGTCTGTAGTGTTCATAGTGTGAGAAGTGACGTAAAATGAAAAAAAGTATAAACCTTGCAACGGGTGGTGGAACTTTCCTTGTCTGATCTTGTCTGGCTTAAAAAATTATAATGCCTAATCGGAATTCTACTACTAACTGTAATGGTTTAAAAAATATCTATTACATAAACTCTGTAGTCTGTATGCATCTTAATTTATAATTTTGTATTAAATGCTGGTGAATCAATGAATACATAAAATAATCAATTAAAATATGAGTGTGTGTGTGCGGGCAAGTGGTCGTGCTAACAAAGTTTGAAATAACGTTACTTCGCGCTCACACATATGACGCATGCTCAGATTGTGCCAAATGATTGTCTCAATTAATTCGTTTAATCTTCATACATTCCAGGGGTTTATTTTTGTATTTTGCCAAATACTCTACATATCATGTTCATATAGAGCGGTAGAAATCATTACGTTGAGCGCACATCTCATTGGGACCGAACGAATCGAAGTCATTATCTCTTTGAATTTGACAGCGAACGATTCGGATGATGTGATGGTGCGGGCTAGTGTGCGAGGATCCATGTCATTTCATATCAACATATCGCTGATTATATAAAAGTGACACAATTCAAACTTGGCGATTTTACAGGAGAGAGCAAAGAAAAATAAAATTTGACGCAAGATTCGACCAATCACAAAGCGACACTAGTATTTTAACTCAGCCATTTGTTGACATAATAAATATAGTTTAATTTACATGGGAATAGAGACTATGCTGATTTTTTTGGTGTATTAAATTTATCTTTGACACATTTGGTATTGTGCCGTTTTAGCACATAGTTACATAACCAGCGGCATATCGAATTCTAAAATTTGTTACCTTCGTAATGTTCAGCTCGTTCGGTTCTGATAGGTGTGCGTTCACCATTAATGCCATTAATGATTATGGACACATTTTTTATGTGGCAATTCGACCTTCATAGCATACGGCGAAACAACGAGCATTTACTGATCCGGCCGAAATAGTTTCAGAATAAATCCTCTATTAGACGAAAGGCCTATTTCACCACTCCTGAAGTGCCATACAGGCTAAATTTGAATTCATTTATTCTGCTTCATGTGTGTTACATAGATCTCGTTTATGAAATATTTATAATTAGATTCAACACATAGGTCTCTTTCGGCATGCAACAACAATTTATATTACAAATGAAGTGGAAAGTCTGTCAAATAAGTTGTGGAGAGCCTATAGGGCACTTATCAACAAGTTGTGAACCGTGAAACAGTAACTCTAATAGAGTTACATAAAATTACAAGATGTCAATCGCAGCTTGCAAATATACAGTATCTGAATATCTTTACTGTGCTTGCGTTATCAAGAAGAATTTATATTCGTTTTCGTTAACGATACCTCATACGTTAAAATCCATCAAGTCGTTTAGGCTGCAGTGCGTGCCAAACAATTATACATACATAGATACATACATACATAAACACGCTAAAGTATTATCACTTACTTTTGTTACACAACCTGTGTAAAACACCTGTTATAGGTCGAATCAGCATGAGAAAAATGAATACAGATTACCGGGTCATCGCTCCAAAAACAGTTTGATTTAGGTTAAATTAGTAAGGACAGTTTGTTTCTCTTATCGGACCAAAGAAGTCTGAATCTGTCAGATAAGTTGTGGATAGCCTATCCGACAATTATCAGAAATGAAAAAGGCCCTTAGTGTGAAAAACGAGTTAATATCTCTCTCGGATGTGGTCGTGTAAAAATAGTCCGAAAATGCGTCACCCCCAACGAATTATACTTATGACTATAATTTCAGCGCGACTCAACGATGAATCAAAAGCTGACGCATGTTGGGACACTGAAAAAGATGACACGCAATACCAGTACAGGAATATATATAGAACAAGTAGTTCATCTTTACAGAAACGGACCCCGCGCGACTTGCAGTGTGCGCCCTAGAATATATGCGTCGCCGTCAGAGCATATATTGAGGAATTATCATTTATATACAGTCAATACTCACTGATTTAAAAGTTTGCTAAAGGACAGCCCAGACGGTTAATTTATATATACTCCGAGGTTACATGTGGCATGACCGTCTAGAGACTACCGGCTAACTTTAACCCATAACTGCCTAAAAGTAACGTTCCAATATTGGCTGCAAGCGGCCCAGACACACAGTAACTCAAAACGCAACTTTATGATATACTTGTTGGTCCCGCAACTTCGTTGCGCAAAAAATTGTATGTCACACGGGAACAGTACACTTCCTTTATGTTGCCCAGACCGAATAGCTATTAAACAAAAGTAGATTTATCCAAATGCGTCTAGTAGTTCCTGCGATTAGCGCGTACAAACTGACAACTTTTTTTCGATATGTATTCTATTACTATTCGTTAGCACCGCCACATTGATAATTTTGTAGAAGAATTAAATGAACATACACTCCAATTTTACTGTTTTATCATATGTATAGATAAGCTATAGGTTTCATCTTGCTTTACGCCACTTCAAAGCAGCGGCGTAATGTTCAGCAAGACCATTAGAGAATAAAACCTATTGCTTGTGTCATAATGTAGATTTTTTTTGATTTTTTAATTGTCGCGGACGCTGGCAGCCAAGATCGCAATGTTATCTTAACCGTTACAAACAAACATTCGCATTTATAATAAGTATACAACTATACACCACACAACTCACAAGCACAAGGCACCTTGGGTGGTAAGACGTGGCAGATAGCTAATAATAACTCTGTACTCCCAAGAGACCAACAGAGTCGTATTTGGTCCCTGCAGTTTATGTTTATATTTTAAACGAGCGCACTTTAACCTGATGATAAGTAAACGCGAAGAATTATTAATTATTATTATTGGGCGAGCGAAGCAAACTATATCCCACTTCCAGTACACGTTTGTGGCACACTTTACGAAAAGACGATAAGAGCTTAAGGTTTGAACATTAGAATAGTGATTTGTGTAGGTATACGCCTAGATGTGTTTAAAATTATATGGTAAAAACAATTTTAAAATATTATCTATAAAATTAAAAAATATGTATTTGCTACTAACGCCATCCATGTGAAACTGTAAACATAAACTAAGCGGACGGAGTATTCACAATCCACAAAAATTATTTTTGTAAAACAACACTTTGTAAAAACCAATGTCGCAGCTTTTTTCATCATCCTAGGTCAAAAAGCACTTAAAACATCGAGTATACGTATAAGACTAGTGCTAATTTCGGTTCATCAAAATATTTAATATTATTAATAACGATTTTATATAAACGATATAAATTCAATTCCGATCCTCCGAGACGCAACTGCGACCGCTGACAGACGTGACGGGAACCTAATTACTAAATCTACACCTTACGACACAGCTGGGTCTGATCTAGACATTAGGGTTTTGCCAGTCGACTAGTCGAACAAACATTCGACCAACCAGTCGACCAACCAGTCAACCAACCAGTTGACTAATCAGTCGACCAACCAGTCGACCAATCAGTCGACTAACCAGTCGGTCGACCTGTCAACCAACCAGTCGTCCAACCAGTCGACCAACCAGTCGATCAACCAGTCTACCAACCAGTCGACCAACCAGTCGACCAACCAGTCGACCTCCAGTCAACCAACCAGTCGACCAACCAGTCGACCAACCAGTCGACCTACTAGTCGACCAACCAGTCGACCTACCAGTCGACCAACCAGTCGACCAACCAGTCGACCAACCAGTCGACCAACTAGTCGACCAACCAGTCGACCAAGCAATCGACCAACCAGTCGAACAACTAGTCTACCAACCAGTCAACCAACCAGTGGACCAATTTAGTCCCCGCGAGCCCTCATAAATCTGCGCTTTTTTGCTAGTCATACTAAAGTTTGTTTATTTTCTGTCTGTTGATAGTTCAGAGTTATTACACGCTAAAAATGCTGAACGGCTCTCTGAATACGCAACGATATCTACATCCGACAAATAGAGCCCCTAGCCAAGACGTTTTCGACATCGCTTATTCACGGTAATGATCTGCGATTTTATAAGGATGCGTTAAAAAACAACGCGTTTTCTATCGCTTCTTTGACTCTATGGCTAAGGCCTCATCATTATGAAGATGCAGACAGAATCGCGTGCGTGCATTGTACAATAAAATTACTCACATTACAGCATGAATGCTAAATCATTGATGTTTTTATACGCTATGAATAGTCATAAATTAAACGGAATACTTGCTTACACTAGTCAATTACGCACGACCACACACAATATCATAATATATAGTCTGTTCAATAAAAATTTCTGGAAAATAATTTTTTTAAGACTACATTCTACATGAAGTTTGTACCTACTTCCGGCAAATGGAGTATAGTAGAGCAGGTCATGTGTTTTGAATGAAATTAAAATAATGTGGGTTTGATATATACCCGGTTTCTCTAGCTAGATAATGAAAAAGGTAAGATACAAGATTTGTCACAATTTTAATTAAAAAAAATAGTATATACTCCAAGGTTGCAAAATGTTTATTATCCGCTTCTTCCAGTTATGTCTTCATATGTCTAAGTACAAATACGTTTTATATTTACTTATGTGTCACTATGTATGCTATAGGTTTGAAATAGATGATAATAATAATCTTAAAGCATAAACACTTCTAATAATTGCTACTTTCATATTGAGCTTTATATATTAAAATATTAATGAATTTATATTACACTTTGTTGAAATAAAATCCCACCATAAACATTCTGTAAAAAAAAGGCCAAGTCTCCATTGAGCTGCTTGTTTATTTCTAAAAAGAAATGAAATCTAGACAAAGACGTGTAAAGACTATAGTATTAGATTAGACTATGGTCTGTTTTTTACAGAATGTTTTTGTGGGATTTCACTTCTTTTTATAGAAAGTTTTTTTGGCACAGTTTTTTTCTTTTCTGGAGTACATTTTTACTATCACACATATTTGTTTTCTTTTTTACAATGGTACGGGACCCTCCATGCGCGAGTCCAACTCGCACGTGGCCGGTTTTTAATGGAATTTTCTTTCTCAACCTACTTCCCATCGCTAATTCTAACTAAAACTTAAAAAATCACTACAACAATCGTCGACGTCCATACCACGTTGAGAACACCGGTCTCGTCCGATCATAATCATCCATCATCCGGAAATAAGCAACGTCGGGCGTGGTTAGTATTTGGATGGGTGACCGTCTGGGACTACCGTGTTAAGTTGGGTTCCGTACCCAAAGGGTAATTAGAACATCCTATTACTAATACTTCGATGTTTATCCGTCTGTCTGTTTTCAGGCTCTATCTCAAGAACGGTAATAGCTAGATAGTTAAAACATTCCTAGATTATGTACTTATTTCTGTTGCCGCTATAACAACAAATAAAAAAAAAAACAAAATAAATTAAATATTTAAGGAGGCTCACATAATATCATCATAGAGATATTTATAAGTTTTTGCCAAATTAAAATAATAATAACAGCCCATTGTAATATTAAAATCATTGTCATGTCCGTACGTAGTTTGTACGTCGGCCAACTCGATAGCTGTTGGTTATAGACAAGCGCCAATAATTAATTAGTGCTTTGTTGCATAACTGTTGCCTAATACTCATTGTGGCTGGCTGGCGTCTTCTATTGGTTGTATTATCGTCAAATAGTAATCCTTATACAAATAAACTGTTTATTGAGAAAGATTGTTTCAATAGCTATAAATTAATATTTATTTTATTCCAATCGGACAATCCATTCAAAAGATATTACGAATTTAAAATTGTTAATTGGTATTAAAACCAATGATGGTTGCCACAAATTTTTAGAGAGCTTAAAAAATAAATGTCCACCTGTGCGAAGCCGGGGCGGGTCGCTAGTGCTAAAAAGAAAACCGGAAAAACGTTTATATGTTTTATCTAATAGGAAGGCAGTAGGAATACAGTCGACGAAGTTGAAGTGGAATTGGGCCAGCCACATAAGCCGCTTGCATCCCGGCCGCTGAGCAAAGGTTTCGACAGAGTGGGTATCTGAAAACGGACGATGCAACCGTGGCCGGCCAAGAAAAAAAAAGGCACGACGAGCTGAAGGCAAACCAGCATGGACTTTGAGGTGGCCTGTGCCCAGGAGGGTAGGAGACAGCACAGGCTATCTAATATGACTAAATTAGCCGTTATAGCCCAATCTGTGGGTGGCAGCATTCTGAAGGGGGGACGTATCGTCCCAGCTTTCTAAGAAGTAAGCAAATTTTGTAGGTAGGGCGTCACGACTGACCTCTATTATATACGCTGGACTGACGATTCTCTTTGAAGTTACTCTTTACCGAGACGATTTGAGTAAAGATAACAGGGGGGAAATAGCTAAATCTGACGTAATTTGCAAATGGCCGCCTAACCGTTTTTTTATATTACAGTATATTTATAGTTTATGTTCAAATATGTGGTGAAAGTTCATAGGTAAACTATAGGAGTTTGTGTTATGTAAAACTCATTAGTTCCTTTCCCGCTCGTCACTGCCATCAGCGCCAAAATACAAATCCTTACCACGGGTAGGCTTATCGTCAGCCCAGCGTATTTATAATACAGTGGTCAGTGGTAGGTATAGTTTTACGCAGACGCAGCCCCGGATCTAGCGGGGGGAAAGGCGGAGCCCGTGCTCCAGGCGGCAAGTGCAGAGGGCGCCAAATTCTTTGTTAAATAAATAATAATTAGTAAATAAATAACACGAAAAGATCAGGTAGTCTATGTCTTAGTGAACACCTTATAGCTGACATTATAAAGATGATAAAAGTAAAACTAAATATAAGTCGGGGCGGTTATGGTACGGGTATTTAAGATTTTTTAATGGTATTTAGGGGGCAAGCGAGCAGACGGATTAACTGATGGAAAGCAACTGCCGTCGCCCACCGAATACTCGCGACATCCGAAGAGTCGCAAGTGCGTTGCCAGCCTCTATGAGGGAATAAGGAATGGGAATAGAGATAAGGGACCAGGGAAGTTGGACCACCGGTAAACTCACTCACTGAACGAAACATAGCACAACGCCGTTTCACGTCAGTTTGCTGTGAGGCCGTGGTATCACTCCGGTCGAGCCCGCCCATTCGCGCCGAAGCATGGCTCTCCCACGGCAAAAACATTGAAGATCCGGGGCTGAGGAAATGTAGTTGCGGGCAACCGCTATTCTCTAATAAAGTAGGCAAACACATAAATAGTAAGTAGCACAGCGAGCTGCCATAATAAATCGCGCACACACTAGATTAATATCTATTTTAAGTGATTTTCCTAATTAATATTAGGAAATGTATAACACACGGAAACGATTTTTTAACAATATTAAATATTGCTGTTAAAATTGAATGAGTATTTTTTTTAAACATCATTACTTTAATCAACTTCAAAATTAAAATTTTAAAAATAACCATTTTCAATTTCATATGGAAGGAATCATGCGGATTAACTTGGCACACGGCTCGACTGACATTTCTTTAAAGTGCTAACCGCATAAAAAATGTTGTCCTTTTTTGGTGTTACTACCGCCGCTACCGCCGTGAGTGGTGACGGTGCCGGTAACCATGACAACCGTCCCCTGCCTCGCCGTGCACATAACCAAGGCACGGTATAGCGCTTGTAATCAAGCTATACCATAATATTATGCATAATATTGATGTCTTGCAGACATTAATATTTGTGTGTAGTTACAATTCGATTTGGTATACGGCTTCTTGTGTATGACCAGTAAGGCAGAACAAAATAGACTCTTAAAAACGTTGAAAACATTTTAAGATTA
>JAOTAV010000024.1:16251-30074 GCA_026546445.1 Cyclargus thomasi | reverse complement strand
CTCAATGACATTTGGCCGAGAAATATTAGGGGAGCCGGTATATAAGGCATCACCTGTACTATCATCCGCATAGCAATTATTAATGTCGTTAGTAAGCAACATGTCATTGATATGCAGTATGAATAGCGTAGGCGATATCACACAGCCCTTTGGGACATAATTTCTCGGGTAGCCCATAAGACGGAAGCTTTGATAAGTGCGCTTTGTGTCAAACCCGATCGAAGGCCTTCGCTATGTCCAAACTAACAGCCAATGCCTCTCCTTTAGTTTCAATCGCCTGAGCCCAACGATGAGTTAGATACGCTGAGAGGTAGCCAGCTGAGCGACCCTTATGGAACCCGTACTGTTTGTCACTCAGCAATTCCTGACCATCTAAGCATCGAAGGATTTGGCTATTGATAATGCTCTCCATTATCTTAGAGGGAGGGAAGTAATTGCGATTGGTCTGTAGTTGAAGGGATTGGAGCGGTCGCTTTTTTGAGAGATCGGGTGCACTAACGCTGTCTTCCAGGATGTCGAGACTATGTCATGGGAATAAGAGAACCGAAAAAGACGCGTTAAGACCGGGACCAACTCTGGAACACACTTTTTCAACACAATAGGAGGGATTCCATCTGGCCCACACGACTTTTTGGTGTCGAGAGAACTCCGTTCTCTCACTTTTGCACTGCCCGTTGATGAAACCGGATATCCGACATGACGCTCTTGCATCGCAGTATGGTCGGCGGTTCCTGTCTCCCATCATCAAGAGTCGAGTTGGAAGCAAGGAGCTTCCCAAGAAGATCGGCTTTCTCCTTTGCATCGTGGGCCAATGATCCATTTCCTACGCGAAAAGATGAAAGGGATGGCTTGCGGAAATTCCCTTTAATAGCTTTTGCAAGAGACCAAATTCCTGAAGGAAGGCTTTCGAGTTTCTTATCATTTCTACTGACGTGCTGTTTCTTTGTGTGAGCGATCTCTCTTTTGAAGGACCTGGAGGCAAGGTTATACTCCTTTTTTAAATCGCTGGTATTTAAATCCTGAGAGTAAACTGCGTGGACCCAAGCTTGATACGCCTCCTGCTTCCGACGAGAAGCTTCTTTGGAGGATGAACCAAACCAGGGACGAAATCTACTGCCAGTTGGCACTACAAAGGACGGAATAAAAAGTTCCTAGTACTACCACGTTGGCAATAGAATTAGCAGTATTCTCAGGATCATCCGGCAAGAAGCATAACCGCCCCCATGGGTAGAATGCAAAAAACGACCGCATCCTGTCCCAATCTTTCAACTTGCAGTGCCACACACGACGGTATTTGACAGCACGCTGTCGCAATACACTCAATATTGGCACAAAACTCCTAATGAGGTAATGATCCGATGAACCATGTGGTGCGGTCACGGAAATTTGGTACCCATCCGGATTAGAAGTTAGCAGAAGGTCCAACAGGGAAGGATTCTGACCTTCCACATCTGGGAAACGTGTAGGCGTGGTTACCAGCTGTGTTAGGTCGTTTGCAATGGCAAACTCGCAGACAGATCTACCCGCGTAATCTGTTTTACTGGCTAAGCCAGTCAGCGTGGTGGGCGTTAAAATCACCGAGTAAAACGATTTCTGCGGATGGGATCTGCCGCTGTACGAAATCCAAAGCAGTTTGTAAATGCTCCAGAAGTCGGTCTGTTTCGGCATCACCGCTATGGGACCTATAGTGGCACGCATAGACATGATAGTGGTCGTCGCAATCAATACGTATGCGCAAAATTGATAGGTCCGAGCCTTCAAGATTCTCTCTCTGACATACACACACACAACAGCTTTAGGGATAAAGGAGTGTTCAATACGGTACCCTTGATGGGATAGGTATGATATCGGTGAAGATATCTGCGTCTCGGTCATGAAGAGCAAAGCCGGCTTTGCCGTCTCCAGGTGGTAATGGACGGCATTGAGGTTGGAGTGTAATCCCCTGATGTTGCGAATATCCACGTTTAATGTGGAGGGGAATGCCTTAGTCTCTTGCTCAGGCCCCGTGGATGACGTGCAGTTTTGCCCTCCCCAGAATACGAGGGGTAGCCTGGTCGTCGATGTTCAGTTCCAGGGGTCCCTGAGCATGGACGTCCAGAGAGGGATTCTCCAACGCAGTACGGCATTTTTTGGTTCAGCCTCGGGTAAACTCACTCACTCGGCGAAATACAGTACAAGCGCTGTTTCACGCCAGTTTTCAAAAATCTGCTGTCGTTTTAGGTGGTCAATTAAGTCTTAAATAAACTCCATTACGCGATGCAAACATTTCCAGTTCCACGCTATAATAATATAAATGCAAAGTGTGTCTGTCTGTTACCTCTTCATGCCGAAGCCGCTGAACCGGTTTGATGAAATTTAGTATGGAAGTTCCTGAGGATAAAAAATACTTTTGAAAAAAGATAAAGAATACTTTTTATTCCGGAAAAATGTACGGTTCCCGCGCAATGAACGAATTTTGGGGTAGCATAGTTGCGGGCATCTTCTAGTACATTATATTAGTATAGCTTATCTTGAACGATAAAACTTTTGAATCTGTTAAGTTTCTAATACAATATGGCTTATAAACTTTGTAGACAATAACAGTCTTATCTATATCTCATCTGTTGTCTAGATAGTTGTTAGTTATCTCACAGATATAAATTTGTGCGCTAATCTATAAGGATGACATTACAGCGATAAAACTTTTCTTGTTTATAGACCCTATTATGAAAAATAGACCCTATTTAGAAGCCAAAATAAAAATAAACTTAGGTCTAAATCAGTACCAGAAATATAAGTTTCTCGCGCCGGAGGTTTTTCCTTCTAAAATCTAATTGACAAATAATTATGTAAAATATTGCAAACTGGCTAATAATGTGTGGTGTGCTTCGCCGTAGCAGCTTTTACCGATAGACTACTGGCCCGTCCACATGTATGGGTCATAGCGTTCCCTACTTACAACACTGCTTAAGACATTTATAACAACTTTACAGAAGACTGTGCGGTGCTTCGAAATATTTTTTGAATTATGGATTTTGATTGGCTAAAATACATGAATAATGGTTCGACACGCAACGCGCAGCTCTATCCAATGGCATCAAAACGTAAAAACTGCCAATTTTCGACTTGAGCGGTGTTGTTAGCTAAGGGACGATATTATACCGCATGTGACTATTATAGGACGATATATGAGTTCAAAATAATAAGATCTTGCACTACACTTTTTTTTGCAAGTTGTCTAACTGAGTGCTGGGGAGAAATCTAATGTTCAGGTAGTTAGTAAGTACATTTTGGCCTTATATTTTTGTACGGCCTTGCGAAGTAATGGATTATAAGCTATATTGAAACATAATGAAACTTATGCAGTAAAGAATTGAATGACCAAATTTGCCCTGAAAATCGTCATTAAAAATACTGGCTTTGTGGCGTAACAAGGACTAGCCACCGCCTAGATATTTCGAAAGCAATATCATAACTTCTGGAATAGCAAAATCTATTCATAACATATAAATTACAATTATTTACTCAATATGTAATTAATTCGCTCGAGATTGGCGGTATGGTTCATAAACCCTTTGTCAAAAAATTTTTAATTTCCATACAAAACGCAATTGTAAGCAAAGTGTTTTGTTGTCACTTGGTTGTTGACAATCGCGGTTTGTATAGAAATTTGACAGTTGAACCATACTGCCAATATTGAGCAAAGGAATAATTTATATTTTGCTCTCCTTTTTACGAAAGACGCGTAGATAAAAAAAGCAAGAAATTTCTCTCGGTTATAGTTGATATGGAAGAGGAGCGTGAAATACCGATATTATTTCAATTATGCTTTAATCTTGCATATTTTTAGTAAATAAAACGCTACACACACTACAATGTTTTTAACAGGACACGATAATCATACACAAAATACTCTTTTGTTTATGTTTGAAGTCAGATTAAAATTTAATAGCCTGGTAACGAGACCTTTATGCCAAATTGAAGTCTGTGATTGAATTGAAAATATATAAAAGTTTTTATATCTCCTCTACACGATGGATTAAAATATTTACAGTCGAATTTCGACTACAGGGTGACCTCTAGTAATTACAAAAAGGCATGCACGGCTAAAGTTTGAAAGGCAAAAGAATTTTAGCAGCCGTTTCATTCGTGCTGATATGAAAAAATTCTTCAAGATTTTTCATTTTCAATTACGAACTTTCGATATCCGAACGTTCGCAATTAATTTTTATAGCAGATTTTCCTTGAAACAAAATTCTGTAAAAACTCATTTGTTAGACGCTAATAGATTTTGTAATGTCACCTCTAACTTCCAAGTATTGATAGCTATTACCCGTAGCTGCACTCGCCTGGAATTTGAAAATCTTTCTTGAATATTGATCTAAAAAAAATAATAACCGAATTCGATGACGTTGACCTGGTTTCATAGGCCTGCTACGCAGGAGTACTAGCGCCGAAGTGTGTACACAGTACACAAGAGCACTTTATCTTCCTTTATTCTGATAAATCAGTGGGACGAACCCGAAACGACTGACAAGAGATCAGGCGCAGGGCCCATCCGACGTGTTCAGCCTGCATTGTCTTAGCCAAACTTGTTTCTAACGCAGGAATCGAACCCACGACCCCCGAGTCAAGAGCCAAGCTCTGTACGACTAGACTGCTAACGTCCAGTTCATTCTAGTCCTTTTACTTTCTGCCTTAGATAATATTTACTGCAACACTGTAGTAGAATTGACTAGCTGTTACCGTAAGCGTAAAGTTTTATCAGAATCATTATAATCATAATAATTTGAAACTCAAAAACAATTAAAACCTCATTTATTATCGTGTAAACGACATCACACTTATAATTTAGTTAAAACTCGAGCGAATGAAGCTTGATTAGATTATAAAAACACGATTCGGCTACTTGTTTTAGTATTTTGTATTTCCTCGTAGAATATTCAAATGTATGTACTGCAATAATGTTGACTGATCTTTAAAAAAAATTAATCAAACAGATCTTCTTTGGTAGTTACTATATAGCAGCTATAGTTTGTTATTGGAAAATATTGTACAAAGGAGTCTATATCTCCTCCTATTTTGTCCAGCGATCAAAATGATGGGTGCGACCTATTTTTCTGAAAAGCAAAAAACAAAACATTGAAACACAAACAAGCAACCTATTGCAGCTGATTCGGTATGTTGTGAATAAAACACTAACACAAACAAACCGACCGGCGATGTTTATTTAAGAATTTCATACAATGCATTTGAATTCACGTCGGGAACATTTCTACTGCCACAATGGCGAGCCGGGAGCCACAATAGACAGAACAAACGAGTATGCAGACTTAGATTTATTTTTCGCCGAAACTACGCTGTTGAAACTTGATGGTTTGGTTGAGATTCTAATATAATTCACCTTTCATTTCAGGAACTAAAATATTAACATTTGAAAAAATCCTTGTAATTTGACTAAAATGTTACCTGTTTGCTGCAGCTGTACATGGGCAAGTCCGGCCTTCGGCCACTTTTAAAAATATTCAAACCGACCTACTGGTTTGTTCTAGAGTTATATTGAATGCCGAGTTGTCGTGGCAACGGGGTAGCAACAAACCCGTTCCCTGATAAACAGTTCCCGCGAAGAGATTATTATCGGTAATTGTGCCCACGGCAAATAATGGCTTTTGTTTCAGAGCTAGATGTTTCGTGCAACTTTGCAATCGCGCGGTTTGCTTTATCCCGAAATTATTGTATATTCATTCCCGGGTCTGACTTACCAATTTTAGGTAGAGATTGGTATCAATACCAATCTCTACTAAGGGTTCCGTATCAGTACGGAGCAAACGTATTTCTGAAAGTTTTGAATTTATAAAAAAAGACAAAATAAAAATGAGGTGACTCGCACCAAGGCTCCCTCGTACTTAAGTCAGCACCCTAGCCGCTCGGCCAAGCTGCTTATGATCTACATGTCGAATTTATCAATTTACTAACAAGGAAAAAAATAGAAAAAAACATAATATTTGTTGTAGTAGAGCCACGTTTAAATATTCAATTTATTTTGTTTTTGATATTGTTGTTATAGCGGAAAGAGAAATACAACTCAAAATGAAAATTTCAACTCTCTAGCTGTTACCGATCTTTAGTTTCAGCCAGGATACAGACAAACGGACAGACATCGAAGTTTTAGTAATAAGGTCCCGTTTTTACTTTTTGGGTATAGAACCTTAAAAAAGGATGGAGATTATTACACCATACTTCAAAACTCTTGCACGTTAAAAATTGTACTAAACCAATCTTAATGCACTTAGCTTGCCTGCTATAAATCAATTCCAGTAGGTATTCGAATAAGTTTTAAATGAACCTTAGATTTCACATTTTCTTCCATACTAAAAGCAAAATAAATGATTGCTCATAGAAACCTGTTTTGATGATTTAATTTTGATATAATTGATATTTAATGTTAAATACACGTAATAAAGTACTGGCATATATAAAAAACCAGCCAAATCCGAGTTAGACTCGCGCACGAAGGGTTCCGTACCAGTAGAGAGAAAAACATTGAGGAAACGTGAAAAAACGTTCCGAAAGGTAAACAGCTTTAGCAGATCATATAGTAGCAAACGACAGAGCGATCTAGTACAAAAAAAGAAAAAACTGGAAAAACACGTTTATTGTATGAGAGCCCCTTTTACATTTAATTTATTTTGTTTTTATTATTTGTTATAGTGGCAACAGTAATACATATTCTCTGAAATTTTAAATTCTCTAGCTATTATCGTTCTTAAGACACAGATCTCTGTCTGTCCCTCTGGGCGGACGAGTCAATGTCGCGTTTTGCCGGATTTTTATTTTTTTTTTATGTTCAAAATAGTAATTCTGCGATGTCTATCACCGGTTCGGTAACTTGCACGCGGTCTATTTTTACCAAAAAAGTGGAACGAGAGACTTAAGTTCTTAAAAGATAAGTCAACAATTACATTTAATTAAAGTTATACCCTTTAATTCCAAGGCGGTCATTAGACATCCTATTGGGAAAAAAGTTTGGCATTGCTATACGATTGTAATCAGTAAGTGTAATAATATGTATGGACTATTGACAAAAAAATGGTTTTTACTTCTGTATTATTGCTTCGATTACTGTGTCTATCGGGCACCCAGGTCAATAACCCGTACAGGCTTTGAATCAAAGTAAATTCGACCGCCAATGATAACGCCAAATATTTTGAAAGGCTATTTGAAATATTCAGACTCGTTGTCTCTTGTATGTTGGACAGTAAACTTTTGAAACCTCATACATGTATTCAAAAGTGGCAGCTTTTGTATTTCAAATCAAATAACCAATAAAAATTTTCTATTTAGAACAATATTTTTGACCACAAGAATATATTTTTGTCGCCATAAATTCTTCGGAGCGCATAGCATTTTTTATTTGTCTCTATTTTTTCAGGTAATACATTAAAACAGTTATAAAAAGAACAAAGAGCTATGAACTCAACATTCAACTCGTTTTATTTAATATCGTACTAAATATTTTCATGTTATGTACAAACTCTTTATTATGTCACACTTTATTGGATGTTTCATTTTATGAAACTCATAACTTAACAATGTCATTTTTAATAAAGGGTCTGCTAAAGTAAATATATTGGCCAGTGATCTTTTCAAAGTTAGTACTACTTTTATTCGCAGTAGAGTAAGGTTTCCTTAAAATAAGAAAGGAAAAATTCAGGGTTTGAGCTTCGCGTACGCTGTTGGCAGAGAGTGTCGAAGCGCATCACATTTTCATACCGAGAGAGCATTAGGTCCTAAAAATTTGTATGTAAAATGCCATGCGCTCCAGCACACCACAACACAGTATGCTCAATCCTTTATTATGATTGACGAACTGAACATGACATTTTTGCGCACGTCTCTAATATTCTCGGTATTTATAAAAGAAAATGAAAATATTTTATTGCAGATTATAGCATATTTGTGACAATGTATAGAGTTCACTGTAAAAGTAGCAACACTAAAAGTTTTTAAATTTCGTGTTTGCGAGATATGCTCCGAAGTCTTGAAATTATAATATACTTACTCCTTATAATATTATTACTAACCTTTATAAGTGTATTTATTGAATCTGAGAATTAGCTACATTTAAAAAAATGAAAAAGTAAGGCAAACTCTCAAGTACAACATTTCTCTTTTCTTCCAGTTGAACTTTGCATGCATAGCATGATGGTGTTCTCTCACAATGAAAAATGTCACTTCTGTACTTAAATCTGTATCTCTTGTCCACAGAACAAGGCGGTCTGACGATAGTCCGCCGGTCGTCGAGCCGGAGTAAGCGTGAGAGCTCCCCGCCCACCGACGAACAGCTCGACCAGCTGGACCTCGACACAGAGCACTTGCCCGCCGTCGACACGCCCGACGCCTGCGATAAGGCTGCACTTAGGTGAGCACTTTCGGCACTTAAATTTACCGATTGTATTAAAGTTTTTCTATGCAATGGCATAATTATTTATTGATGAATTTAGAAGAAAGAAAGTCATAGTGGTGGTAGTAATATTTCTGATCTCCTGAACCTGAAATAGGGAGGCCTATTTCAAACTTCGTGATTTGAAATGTGACGTCACGAACCTTAGGACCCTCCATACATACGTCATTACCCTTTTTTATGATAACTAAGCGGCAAGCGGACAGACGGGTTACCTGATGGAAAGCAACTGCCGTCGCCCGACACTTCCGACACGAGACACTCGTGACATCTGGAGAGTCACAAGTGCGATGCCGGCCTTTATGAGGGAATAGGGAATGGCAATAGGTATTAGGGAAGTTGGGCCACTGGTAAGCTCACTCACTGAATGAAACACAGCACAACGCCGTTTCACGCCAGTTCGCAGTGAGGTCGTGGTATAACTCCGCTCAAGCCGGCCCTATCGTGCCGAAGCATAGCTCTTCCACGGCAATGCGCATCCGTATTATGTACTTGAGATTGGAAAATGTCTCATTGGTACACGCCTCCCGGCCTACCCGGGTACGAACCAAAGGTCTTACCCACTAGGCTTCGTACGCTCGTTTTGTTTAATATTATACTTTTAAAATATTTTAATAAATGTATAAAATATCTGAAATGAAAAACTTTAAAGAGACTAATAGCTTTTGCTTTTTAATTAAAATGCAACATCAGATAAGTCTGCGATTTCATTTATTCAGTTTTATAAATTTTGTACTGACTCAGATTATTTGCATTTAATTTGTTTCTATTCATTCATTCAAGTAATAAAAAACTCCAAAAAAAAGTAAAATAGTTTTTGTTCTTTCTATTTTAAATGTTTTGCGTCGTTGATTGTAAATACTAGCTAGATTCGTGTTCATTTATTAAGTGCTATTCTTGATGTACAATGAGGGAAGTTGTGACAGATATAGTTCGTGGATCTAAGAAATTTGGTCGGGTTATGTCAAACTCAACCGGCAGACTTACATACTCACGACTTACATGTAATTGACATATTCCGACCCAATGGCGTAGGTCTCAACTGCAGGGCAATCGCGCTAAGTCATTTCAAGTGAAACGAAACTGAAACGTTACTCGACTTTTTGACGTATTTCGTATCACGCTATCGTTTTGACAGCTCAGTGGAACGAAGCTGAACCGTTGTTGGAACTCAAACGCAACTCAGACGCTGTTAAACGAAAAGTTAGTCCAAAGCTACTTTAGCTCGCACGCAACTCAAACGTTTAGTGGTGTGTTAAATTGACGAAAATCGATGAAGAAAGTATAATTGCTTATAAAAAATTAATATAATAAATAATCAAACTACATTCTTACGATATTATGGCTTGTGTATTACGTTTTGAATTTAATAAGAAGTGTTTTGATTTTTAGTCTTTGACATGTCCATCAAAATTCTACACATTATGTGTCACAAAAACTATATTATTATTACGAGTTACTTTTTAGTACATTAATGGCGATCGTAAAATAAAATGACACATTATACGAAATTAATTTTAGCATTTCCTTTCGCAACTACAAAATAAACTTTTCATTTGATCTTATCAGTTATCACACTCATTGCATAAAAACCAAACAATATGTCTATTGACGAATCAGCGCGTCGACTTTGTTGCGTTGATCGCCAATCAAAATGGAATCAGAAGGGTGCTGATTAGTCCGCTGCAATGTCTGTCACGTTTAGTTGCGTTCGAGTTACGTCTGAGGTTGAACCGCAGTGGAGCTGATCCGTAGCTGAAATATAACCGAAGCAAATGCGAACCTAAATTGAAACGTTTGAAAATAGCGCGAAGAAATTACAAGAACTTTGTTTTCCCGCCATTTACATGAGACTGAAAACTAGTTAAGTTGAGGGATAACTCTTTATGTGAGTGTGGGATGGATGAAGGCTCTCCCGATCATATATTTTCATATATGATTAACTGCTCTAATAATCTTTCTTTATACGATTTCTTTCCCCAGATATTCCCTGCCCCATTAATCTTAAATGTATTTTTTCATTAATCTTATATCATTAGTATATACTCCAATAGTTGTAGTAGCCTAGCTCGGAATCAGTTATTGATAACTAAACATCTGCATCCACACTCTGATACTGGCAAGAAGAAGAGTTTTTTGGCGGGACGTGAAAAAGTGATGTTGTGTTTTTGTATTTCTTCGCTAAATTTGTGTTGTTTCGGGTTTCAATGTGTTGTAGTGGTAGAATATCAACCATTAAATATTCGTTATCATACACAAGTGTGGGCAAGAGATACAACTTGAAGAATCGTGCTATTTTATGTATCCCTCCAAAACTCCACTAGAATTTTTAGTAAAGCATCTACCACTTTACTAAATCCACTGACTTGACGCTTTGACTGCACTGACGAGTCAAGGTAAATCCTTGACTTTGACTAGACCTTAGACTTGACGAAATATTGTAATGTTGCTAAAATTATTATACTAAGAAAATTGATTTCCCGCCTTTACTCGACACTGACCATGGTTATGTAGCCGTAGCGCCATCAAAAGAAAAGAATGAAAGATAAATGAACTATTTACATAACAAAGGATTGATTTAAAATTGGTAGGGCGTGGGATATTTATGGGTAGAAGGTCATAGAGGGAGGATTGATTTCTAGGACAGGAATGTATTTCCTTTTAGGATAATGTTATTAATGTTGCTACAAGTTCTGTCAATATAAAGTGTTATATTTGTAAAAGTTGCCAAATTTAGGCTTACTGATAAAGTTTCTGTTAGGCATTTTTTGGCCTTCACAACTTTTTTTAACAGATTCTCCATACAACATCTATCAAATAAAGTTATGGATAGAGTATCTGTAAGCGGTGAAAAAGGCCTTTAAACGTTTAAAAATTATACGAGGTTGAGTGAAGGACTTGTGTTACGGGTACCAGACAACGGAAATATATTTAATACTTTTATATTATACGATACACATATTGAATACACATCCACGACCAAGGAACTTTGATGAACTTTCGTTCCGTCGGCGGGATTCGAACCCGCGACCCCCGGCGTGAGCTACCGAGGTGCTTAACCAATGCGCCACAGAGGTCGTCTTCGTATTATTCTTTAGATATTAAGGAATAACGCTGCATTTATAACTCAAAATCAGATTTTTTGTTAGATAACACACAAATGTTTAACAGCGTCCATATATTTGTGACGGATTGTATCAAAGACCTTCCTCTTATGTATTAGTATATAATAGTTTATAATGATATATTTATTGTTTAAGTGTTTCGAACTGTAATTGTAGTTTTATGTTCATTAATATAATTGGGGTTACCCGTTTTCTTTAACTGTAAATAAATAAATAATGGTTTTACCTTTTCGATTTGTATTACTTATATTAATTAACCTTAAATTAAATCTATTTGTATATTTTCTATTAATTAACCTTAAATTAAAAATCTCAGATGAGGTAGCTATATACAGTTAATCGACTACTAATAGCGGAACAAGTTTTGGTTTATTGTGTTTTAATGCTTGTTATTATTAGTCCGATAATGATTCCGATATTTTTTACATCAAGCAATCATCTTTTCTATATTCTATACATATAATAGAACGTTAAAATTTGAGTGTCTGTATATTTAATATTTTTTACAAAATTATCTATGTGGACTCCCCACAGGAACAGTAATAGAACACATATCGAAAAAAAAAGTAGACAACTTTGTCTGTTTGTAATCGCTTATCTCGATAAGTACAGGACGGATTTGAATAAATCTTTTTTTGTTTAATAGCCATTAGGTTTGGGCAACATATATATGTTATCCCGGGAAAACGTACGGTTCCCGGGTTATATACAAATGTTTGCGCAACGAAGTTGTGGGCACCGTCTAGTGAACAATATATACGTTCATAGATTAGCATCAATACAATATATCTGAAATGAGTTAAAAATAAAGCCTGTTATTAAAACATTGATAGCTATCTCAACGAGCAGTTGTTAAATATAATAAAACATTATTAATAATAACATAATAACATCATTTCATTATCAGTCATATAATTTCATAACATTGAACCTTCAAGGCTTTATACCAGAGTGATACCACGGCCTTACAGAAAACTGGCGTTAAACGGCTTCTTGCTGTGTTTCGTTCAGTGATAAGTTTACCGGTTCCCCAACTTGCCTAATCTTCTATCCCTATTCCCATTCCCTCATAAATGGCCGGCGACGCACCTGCGACTCTTAGGATGTTATGAGTGTCCATGGGTGACGGCAGTTGCTTTCCATCAGGAAACCCGTTTGCTCGTTTGCCCTCAAAATGTCGTAAAAAAATAATAAAAAAAATCTATAATGAAATAATAAAACAGTTCTTCGTTTCGCATTAAAATCCGCATGTGTTTTCCAGTATTCCTATATTAAGAGCTAGGTCTAGACATCGCGTCCTCCTCCAGAAATAGACCCTAGATGTAGTTAATAGGGAAGGGGACTGAGGCGAGAACCCGGAACATGCTGTCTCGTAAATATCAACATAATGTGTCCAGCTAGAGACGTGTGTTACTGAATACTAGTATACTGTACGGTGAGCGCATATCTTATAGAACAGACAAGTGCCAAGCGATTAACTTTTACGATAATCGCTTCGCTTGTTTTGTTTGGGATATTCGAACTCGACTAGATCACGTGACTTTTCGTTAGTCTATTATTATCTATTCTAAATCATGCATATTCTATGCATGATTTTTTATTATTTATATAAATAAATATTTCGTTATTAAAAAACGATGTAGTCCGAACAGTTTTTTGATAAATTTGAAAACAACAAAGTTACAAGCCTCTAAAGTAATCAGTTAGAAAGAGAGATCCGATATTGGTTGTGACGTCCATAAGTTGCATACAAAGTTCATACTAAATTTCGTTTTGAGAGAAAGAGATGACTAGGAAACTTAAATCGTAATATCTTACTTATTTCTCAACAGAATTCAGAGATTTTTTGTGATTATGTATATCTTTTAGTCTACTAACATAATAATTTGCATTCAATAAATTTTGTTTTACACGCGTCTTCCCTATTCGGCATATGACATGTCATGGAACCTCGCACACTTGCCCGCGCCGAATAGGTATATCGACGAGGTCAAAAATTCGCAATTTTTTTAAAATAAAATTAAGATATAATGGTAAAGAAATAAGTATCTCCCAAATTTAATAACTTATAAATATACATATATTTTTTGCAATAAGCCTTCAAAATTGGGCAAGCAAGTTAATTCGATAAATTAGGTAATTAACAAACTTTTGTTATGAAACCACTATCATGCAAGCTATTATCTATATATATAAAAGAAAGTCGTGTTAGTTACACCACTTATAACTCAAGAACGGCAGAACAGATTTGGCTG
>JAOTAV010000023.1:2294469-2317938 GCA_026546445.1 Cyclargus thomasi | reverse complement strand
TATTGTATAATAAAAATCTTAAATATGTGTATAGTATAAATGTATTAAATATATTTCCGTTGTCTGGTACCCGTAACTCAAGTCCCTAGGGTACTTAGCACAGGGCCAGATTGACGTGGTGTGAAGCGTCAATAGATATTATTATTATAAATATAAATAGATTTTAAATTTTATAAGTCCCGCAAAGGGCTAGGCAGATTTGGCTAACATTAGTCTTCAAATAGAATAGAAGCTTTATAGTATAGCTTTATTTTATTTAGAAATAAAAGCCATGAAATGTAAATTGTGTGTTATAAATAAAGTTCAATACGAAATGATTTTAAAAATATTGCGTCTGTATATACCTTTTCATCCTACTGCGCCAAAAGGAGGTTATGTTTTTCGAGAGGACATATGTATATATGTATGTGTATGTATAATTGTTTGGCACGCTCTGCAGCCTAAGCGGCTTGATGGATTGTACCGTATGAGGTATCGCTAGATTCGTCTTGACAGTAGCGCAAATGACACTGGGTACATTAAAAAATTAAAAAATCAAAATGGCGGATTTTGAATTTAAAATTGTGAGGTTTCGAAAAATGTATTTCGCCCATTTAGGGTCGTGTAGGGTATCAAAATAAAGGGCTTTATATTATAGACATTCTAAAAATATATATACTTGATATTTAAATTGCAATGGTTCCTGCAGTCGTGTTTAATGTTTTTGGACATTTAGCTTGTTAGTTTTAGTTTAGACCATGATTCGAATTGTACATTCGTATCAGAACATTCAAGAGGCAACTTTAACAAACAAAAATATCTAATTCGACTGAACAAAAAGATGATTACAACAAAATATACCCATTCAGATAACACTTGCGATATAATGACCGCGGTCATGCGTTAAGTTTTCAACATGGCGTCATCAGTCAACGGACAAATTCAAGGTTAGCTCCTCATACATACTACCGGCTTTCCCAGAACTATTTCGAAGAGAAATGCCCAGGCGGGGTGTAGGTACAAGGGTTTGCAATTTTCCTAGTTTTCAAAAACAAAGTCTACACTTTATTCTCGTTTATGTCCATCCAGTTAAAGATATACATAAGTAATATTTTGCAGTTTTTCTTTGCATAAATGAAAAGAAAAGCTATGTTTATTATTGTTCTAATGTAGTAAAATGTTAGGTTAGTTACGTCTTTAATAAATTATGTCTCAGTGAAAGTGAATTAGTGCCTTCGTAGACTTAAAGTATCAAAATGTGTGTGAGCAAAATCACGTCAAGTGGAACTTTTTCCACTTGATCATTAAATTTAGATGTAAGTATTTTTTTATGAAGTATTTACTATGTATAGTTAATCCCCAATACAGTTATTTAAAATTATTATTATTTACAACATTTTTTTAATGAAAATTTTGATGACTTTTTATTAAAAAAATCTTAATTAAAAAACTATTAAACCCGAACGTATTTTTTTTACCGAAAAGTAGAATAATATTGAGGTAAATAGTAAAGTTTACACTTATTTATTGATTTATAACTAGTTTGTTTCAATAAATATAATTAATACAGTTCCTAATGAAAAATAAAATATATAAAATAAGATAAGAAACAGCTAAATTTTTGGCATCTTCATTGTTATAACAATAAAAAGTTTATAAATTAATATTATGTATTTTATTAAATGAAATCATTATTAAATAACATTAGTTTCAATAAAAAATAGAGTATTTTGTTTTATTTTGTAATTACATATTGAGTGAATCGAGAGGTAAATCAGTGACGCGCGGGAGCGCGCGCCGTACCGACAGCGCTCATCGCCTGTCATTAATATATTTTTTTTTATTTAATCAAATCGCGAGCAGTCAAATTTTTTTGCGGATTTCGTTACTTTAATGATCAATACATAATACCATCATTATGAAAGAAGAAGAAGAAGAATACATAAAACAAAAAAAAAAAAATGTTGAGGGAGACGTCATTGAAATTTTCATTTGTTAACTAAAAAGTTAATTAACAATGTGAAAATTAATAAATAAATTAAAGTTGTATATATATTAAAGTACAATTATTATTCTCTTTGGGCGCATAGAATAGAAATTATACAACAGCCTTATCAGGCGATTGCAATGAAATAATATTAGTCTCTATAATACCAATTCATTAATGTTATATTTAAACAGATGATAAATCTGTGACATCACAGTCTATTGTTGTTGAGTGTGTACGGTGACAGACATTCAGCAAACAAAGCCCCATGTCACATTGTGCACAACAACTAGTAGAGACATTGGCCAACATTATACCTATATTCCATCAGAATTTTTATGTAAATGACAAAAAAAATTATAATTATAATTTAATCATAATAGATTAGGAATTGTGTTATCTATTTTAAAATCAAAGAACTAAAAAAACTTTTTAACAGTTTTTGAAAAATTGCTAAAACTAAATGATTATTTAAATTTTGTACCATAATATTGTTGAAGGTCTAACACTACATAGTAAGTAAAGTGGCAACTTTTCAGGAGAGTGAAACAATTGCTTGATTTGTATAGATCACCATAGTTACTAATAGATTTTTACAATTTAAAAATTGTACAAGTTTTTGTTAGCCGACATGTGTACCTGATTAACTTAAATGATGCGTTTTCCGATTTTCTGGAAAACGGCATAAAAATGACAAAATAGCCAAAAAGTGACTTATGTGGTGTTACAACTTCAATGAAGATAATTCACCTTAACCATTGTCAGAAATCTTAGAATTCACATACAATAAGTTCTAATTGAACATACAATAATTAACAGGAATCACCGACATTCTAATTCGCATTGACCAGTCGAAATGGCGCTGAACTGGCCACATGGCCACAGGACACAAAAGGATGTAAATGGAGTAAAGAAGTGACAGAGTGCTATCCAAGAGGCAGTAAAAGGAACCGAGGCAGACAATATAAAAGATGGGAGGACGAGGTAAACTGACAGGGGACCAAATTGGAGACGGGTAGCAAAAGATAGAAAACAGTGGAAGTTGTTGGAGGAGGCTTATGTCAAGAGGCGCACTGTGTTAAGAGACATTCTTTAATGTTAAAAAAAATTAATTTAGATTTGTAAAGAAAAAACAGATAAAGAACTTTATTATTATTATTACAGTAACTGCATTAGAACAAACAATACATTAAATATGCATGTATGATACACAATATGACTCTCAGACTCACTTCACTGACCCAAAGGGTAAAAACAGGACCCTATAACTAAGACTTTGATATCTGTCCATCTGTATTCCTGTCCATCTGTCTCTCTCCAGACTGTATTTCAAGAATGGTAATAGCTAGAGAGCAAAATTTTCACAGATTATGAATTTGTGTTGCCACTATAACAAAAAATACCAAAATCAAAATAAATTTAACAATTAAGAGGGGCTCTCATACAACAAACTTGATTTTTTAGCTATTTTTTGGTTTTTATATCAATAATATTTTCTTGTACACAAAATATATGAAAAAAATAAAAATGTAATTTTAGTAAATTACTGCATGTAAAATAGAGTTTTAATTGTATTATTTAGTGACAGGCTAATATTATAACTGTTTAAACAAGTGGAATTGATATTTAAAATATTCCTTATAATAGTTTAACATTACAGGTATCTCTATTTAAAAATGAAAAAAAATATATTGAAGCTGCATTGTATCCATAAAATCTTTTAGTAACATGAGGACATAAATTGTTTTGAAAATTTTGTTCCATATTTATCTTTTTAGAATACTTCTTTATTTTCTTTAAATGTTTCTGAAGTTTGTAAAAAAAACCATTCAATAAGTCCAATAAATTAGAATTGATTTACAAACCATTTTTAGACCTACCCAATAGAGATTGGATTAAGCAATTGTCATTAAGCCTAGCTAATATCAAAAATCACATTTAAAAAACAAGCTTAAGTAAATAAGTACCAATTGACTACAACAACTGACACAAGCATAAAAAGCATATGACGCGACTAAAACCTTTACTAGAAGGCGGCCGACGCCAATTCACATTGTATTATAGGCCTAACCCAAACATGCTTCTATATACTCCACACTCGACCTCCAATAACGAAACAGTTACTTCTACGATCCTTGTGGTACACAAATACCTACTAGCTTAATAATACAAAAGTTACATACCAATAAGAGTATTTCCTACGAAGTTATTTCACAAAACTGTTGGAGCAGATAAGCAAATTACTTTATTCTCACTGTCTCATACACTCATAGGTCCACGAAATTCCACACGAGTTCACGATGTCGAATTGAATTGTTCTATGGAAGAACAGGATAAAAGCGGCCGAGATACACTACTGAACTAAACCTCTCGTCTACTTTCAGCCATTGCGCGATACAAATTTATTTTCACACACAAATTGAAATGAGAAACGTCAAGGCGTCACAGATGTCAGTACGTTGCGACATCGTAATTCGTATGCCGTCTTAATAACTGTCAAATTGACATTGAAGGCATTTCACAGTTGCCATACAGAAAATTTTCGTAGACAATCTATTTTTTTTTTACAAATTACAGCCCTGTTTTTTTCTATTTCTATTTTATTAAAGTCCACAGCTGACAGCACAGGATTCCACGAATATATAACTTGTAAATGCATGTCTTTCAACCCATGGGAGATTTCGACTCTGGAGTCTAAAACAGTACAAATGAAAGCCGAGAGAAACTTAATGTACTGATTTTAAAGTCTATAGCTTTTTAGCTGTCGTCATTGGGTACAGAGCTGGCAACTCCTAGTACATTTTTGTGGTATGTATACTTCTCAGAAAAACTACAAGAGCTTTAGGTTCTTCCTCTCAGGTTCGAACTTGCACCCTCTCGAGTGAGTGCGAACCAAAGGTCTTACCCACTAGGTCACACGCTCTACATTTTTTGACACGTATAGTCCGTCAAAAACGTCTTGAAATTTGAAAGGGAACTAATTTTTTAAGTAGCACCAACACCGACTTTTGACATTTGTACCTATCTGTTCACAAAAGCAACTGTCTGATTAGAGAACAATACCGGTAGTAAGTGGTGACCAATGACCATAATATTTTCTAATAAAATATGCATTTTTTTTTGTTGCCGGATTAGAAAAGGAGAAAAATTTAATCTGTTGTCTATTTCCTATTTAATAAATGACAGCTTGCTTTTGTAATCTGTGATTTGAAATGTTTTGGTTTTGTAATTTTCTTCGTGCATAAAAATGTCTAAAATAAAGAATGCAGCTAAAGCATTCAAAGACCTCAACGGACTAGTATGTGTTTATAAACCACCAGCTGTGCCAGTAAGACAGATTCAAAATATAATTGCAACTCATTTGTGTAGAGGTTAGAAGTTATCATAATTAAACCCATTTCATGCATCTATTGGTGATTATAAGTAATAGATAATATGGTTTCAGATTTAAATAACCTACCAGATAGGCCGCTCGAGAAACGAGTTATTATAGAAGGACGTACAGACGAGCCTATGATAGTGAAACTTGATACGAACTATGCCGATCATCCCCTGGCGTGCGGACCTCGCTACACACAAGACGACTTCAGAATAAGCTGGGCTACAAACCTGGGGCTGTTTAGCAGTGGAGTATTATGTAACAACCTTTCCATATGTAATTTTATAACAACATATCACCCATAACCTTGTAGTCTACTAAGAATCCATCTATTCTATATGTATAAAAAAACAGTAAAATTGGAGTGTCTGTACATTTAATATTTTCACAAAATAATAAATTTTTGGATGCCAAACAGTAATAGAACACATGTTGCCAAAAAAGTTGTCTGTTTGTACAGGCTAATCTTAGGAACTACGGGATGGACTTGAAAAAGTATATTTTTTTAATAGCTATAAAGACTGGACAACATATAGGATACTTTTTATCCCAGGAAAATGTACAGTTCCCATGTGAAATTTTTGCACAATGAAGGTGCAAGCAACTAGCTAACTAGCTAACTAGTTCTTTTGTAATATTAAAATCTATCAAGTCCTAGGACTTTACGCAGAACAATTGATAAATCCCATTGACTACCAAAGTTAAACTACGGCGCCACAGAGGTTGTCAAAAAAAATTATAAGTAGCTATCCACCTAGCACTGCACCTGCTAGAACCTTCATCTCGCCACCTATAGTTAAACTGCAAATTGGAAAATTAAAAAAAAATCCAGGACTTAAAGTAAATATGTCACTTAAACTACTATCATTCTTTTTTTTTAGTATTAGGAATTAACAGCGGCACAAGGATTACATATAAGATAAATATTTCAAGATTAACCCGTGCATTCAAAGTTCACGGGCAGCTTGGCAAAGCCACTGACACATATTTCTGGAATGGTCGGACCATGGAGAGATCTAGCTACGCCCATGTCACAAGAGAAAAGATTGATAGAGTTGTGGCACACATGCAAGCTGCACATCAGAAGACTATGTATGAGTAAGTAAAACTGTATTCCAACCCCTAGTTTTTGTACAAAATTTACACTTAATTTGCATTGTAAAGGGATAGTGTAACTTTATGATTTAAAAGTTTTGTCTGAACAGCCTTAGGAAGTCAAGACTAACTAAACTATAGGCTTAAAACTTACCATTAAACTTACAATTTTCTTTTTACTCTAAGGTTGTCAGGAGTTCATATGGAGTCGCAGACAGCATATGATCTAGCTTCTAAAGGTCTAATCAAACCAGCTAACAACAAATTGCCAGTACTGTATGGCATAAAATGTGTTCATTTTGATTCACCTAATTTTACTTTAGGTAAGTTTCTGATCTTTATAATTTATTATCGCAGCATTTTGATGATTAATAAAGTTACACTTTTAGTTAAAAAATTCAATTATCATCAAACATAACTTAGATAAAAAGTTTGTAACTATTGTTGTGTTGTAATATTTTTTTTCTATTTTCAGAAATACAATCAGTTAATGAATATGACAAATATCTTTGGACACTGGTTCATGATTTAGGGATTCAACTAAAGACATCAGCTTATTGTACAGGAGTGCAGTGCATACGGCAAGGCAAGTTTGATGTAGAGCTGGCTTTGCTTCGGAAACATTGGAATTTAGAGTTCATATTAGACAATATGAGAAAGTGTCACCAAATACTAGAAGACAATGAAGACCTTCTGAGTCACCAGTCTGCACATCTTATGTAAAAAAATCTGTGATAGTAAATATGACATTTCTGTGTTATTTTTTGCATACAGTCATATTGTAGTATTTGCTTTCTTAACTGTACAGCAGTAAAATAAGAAGTAAAGAATAAGTGATCGTTAATAAGAATAATAAACCATTTATTTACTGGAAATATATTGTATCAGTTGCTTAAATTTAAGAATTACTTAAAATGTTTGCTAACAAAATTCTGACAATCCTTACTAATAAAAATCATTACCTAAACAGTGTATGACTATTGAAGGTTCACTGTTTTTTTCTGTCATGTGATGTTTTCAATATTCCAGAAAAAAAGCTAACCTTGAATAATACACTGTATAAATATTTTTATTAGTAAGATGGACTGTCAATATAAAAGATAACAAAACCATACTAATAGTCCCCAGAAATATCCACCATTCTGATAAAAAAATAATTCTGAATTATTATTCAACTGCCACTGCTGGTGCTGGTGTTAGAGGTTGGTGTGATAGATTGTTTCTCTAGTTGTTCTATTCTCTTGTGCCTTATCATATTAGACAGTATACCGTCAAAGGATGTGGTCTTCTTTTTGGCTGAACCTCTGAGCGTGTCCTCTCCTTCTCGTCTGACCCTAAGTCGCAGCGAGCTTACTTCATCCATGAAATCAAAATCAGATTTTTCCTCTCTAATAGGCGAAGTCGGAATTTCCGGTTGGTTCTCTTTACTCACCGGAACCGGTGATGGTGCGCGCCGACCAGGGCATTTCCACTCTAGAGTGAGTGTATTAGATTTGTCGATGTGTTTGTAAAGTTCTTCGAGTTCATCTGGGTCAGGCATCCACTCTTTTCCAATAAACACACCACTTTTGGACAGTTCATCGTCCGAGCAAGGTAAATCCCAATCGTCGCTTTGAATATCTGTTCCCATAATAATTCTAAATTGCCTTGTATTGTAATGAATTTTTGTGTTTACAAAATACACAAATTCAAGCTCGATTAGAACTTTACTTCTTCTTCTTCGTCTATATTTTTTATTTATGGATATGGCGCTTCAGCTATAACCATGGCCAGTGTCAAGTAAAAACGGGAAAATAATTTTCTTGTTCCAATAGTTTTTAGCAATGTTACATACATTTCAAGTCTAGTCTAGTCAGAGTAAAGATAAAATGTCAATACAGTCAGAGTCAAGTCAGTCATATTAAACATTCGTTGTTATGCACAAGTATGGACAAGTGATGCAAATTCAAGAAAGCTCGTTTCTTTTTTTCATTTTGTGTTCCCCTCCAAAACTCCATCCGAAGTTTTAGTAAAGCTTTACTAAATGGACTGACTTGACTCTGACTGTATTGAAGTTTTATCTTTACTATGACTAGACTTTAGACTTGACGAAATGTATGTAACGTTGCTAAAAATTATTGGAACAAGAAAATTGATTTTCCGCCTTTACTTGACACTGGCCATGGTTATAGCCAAGCGCCATATAAATAAATAAATAAAAAAAAAATCAAGAAGAAGAAGAATATGGTAAACAACACGCGTATTACACAGAACAAAGTATATTTAGAACCACCTATTCAATTAATATTTACTAACTAAATTACATTGTGCTTCCTGTAATAAAGGTGTTTTGTAGTTATTATATTGTCATTGTAATAAACCACAGGAGTATGACGTCGTCGGACAGCGAATCGGATAATGAAAATGTAGCGATCTCAAGGTTTGTATTTTACAACAATCATAAGTACACAACAGTGTAATTAATTTAAATGCGTATTTTTTAATAATTTATGTGTAATGCAGGCTCGGAGACTGCGAAGTGTGCGGAGCAAACCCGGCAAAGTATACCTGTCCGAAATGCGAGGTTAAGACATGCTGCCTACAATGTGTCGTTATTCACAAGAGAGAATTGGAATGTACAGGTATTCGGGATCGCACTAAGTTTGTGCGTATGAAAGAGTTCTCCAACACAGATTTACTCAGCGACTACAGGTTGTTGGAAGAATGTGCGAGATTTGTTTATGCTGTCAAAAGAGATGAGAAAAAACGTTTTACAAGAATTGACAAGGATCTGCCACTTGTAAGTAATGTGAGTAAAATATGTAAATTATACTTATGATCAGCATCTGTACTTACTATTAACTTATTGCAGCATTTGTTTAAACTAAAGACTGCAGCCAGGAAGAGAGGCACAGTTCTACAGTTTTTGGCTCAAAACTTTACCCGACATTCAATTAATACAACTAGATATAACTACAAAACAAATGTGATCCACTGGAGAGTGGAGTGGCTATTTCCTAATGTTGAAAACAAACCTTTAAAATTTGTTGATGAGAAGTGCTCGGAAAAATACAAGTTGTCTCAACTTCTAGATAAATATATAAATCCTGATGCTCCTCCATTTGAAGGTTCCAAGGACTTAGCATATTATAAATCAGCAGGTTTCAGTAGCATTAAAGTTTTACTAAAAGGTATTAAAACTTTGTAGTTCTTTTTTTTCTAGAATTAATATTTTGAAATATTCATTACTATAATACTACTTTAAACCAACCTAAAATGAATTTATCAAGACTTTTTTTACTTTTATTATAATAGAATGTGAAAGTTTCAAATTTCATCATACTTTAAACCCTTTATTTCAGCTGAAAAAGTGAGAGGATCAGACAAGAAATTCTTTGAATTAGATGTGACAGAAACATTGGCAGAAAATTTATCAGGCAAATGTGTAATCGAATTTCCTATAATTTTTGTTGTGCTCAAAGACCATGCTTTTAATTTTGATATTATCACTCCAGGTAAACATTAGTCAAGTAATATTTTGTTATTTTAATATCTGTATGAGTATATGGTTATACTATTTTTTGTTATTTATTACAGAAGATGAATTTGACTATGATAAAAAAGAAAATAAAACAGACACTACTAGAACAGCAGAAAATCCTTTAAGTGTTGCCCTTAATGGGTCTGAAACAAATACAGCTACGTCTGAACAAGAACACATGCAAGTGAAAAGGCCTAGAACACTCTTAACTGAGAAGATTGCACAGGAAAGAAGAAAAGAAATAGAAAAAGAAATCAAGTCAGAGAAGAAAAAGAAGCCCAAGAATCTACTTTTTACAACTGGCTACTCTTCTGAAGAAGGATTGAGTGAGAGTGACGATGATGAAGACTATAAAATAAAAACATGAGGTTTATACTTTAATTTTATTACTAATGTATCCCTATCACTAGCAGTGCATTCTCAGTCAGAATAAATAAGTATTCATTGGTAGCTTCTATGCCTAAAACTTCCCCATATGAATCTATGTTGACAACATGCTGCATGCCCACTTTGACTTTTTGCATCTGCCCGCCGGTCCTTCGTCTCAACTGAGAGTCCTGGTTTCCACTGTGTCTGTAAATAAAGATGTGTCTGGAAGCTTCACAGACAACACTGTATGAAAAATTTGGGGAGCAGGTAGTGAATTTACGATTCTGTTTAGATGACTGTATGTAACCGAAGGCCAACAGTGTGCCAATATGCTTAACAGGCCAGGTTTCTGTGTTGACGAGCTGAGCGTATGGCTGCCAAATGCATGCGTCTACATCATGCCTCAGACACAGGGCCGGTGCTTGGTGTGCCTCTAGGTTAATATGAAAGAGATATTGATTCACACTCAGTGGTATCCGGTGAGTTACTTCATGCTTGGTCATATCTATCCGAGCTGAAAGAAAAGCATTGTATTATTAAGAATTAAAAGTTCATGTAAAAAGAACAAATATAACAGATAGGTTAACACAATCTTTATGTATAATTTTTTTAATAATGCAATAGATAATATAATATGCACATATATTTACTTACTAAGAACAGTATCTTCTTCTGAAGCAACATCACACTCTTCTAGTTCTGCTGCATTGAATCCAGTCAGAGACTGATCTTTGTCTGTCACTTCTGTTTCAGAGCACAAATGTGCCAATCTTTCGTGGACTTCTGCTACTAAACTCAGATCCAAGATTTGCTCACCAGTTTTGTCGCCATTTTCAATCAGTTCATCCCAAAGTTTACTCTCAGACTTGGTTATTAAAATATCTACCTGCCCATTTTCTTGTAAATTCCAAGTTGTAAGTTCACTATCCACAGTATGCTTCAGTTTTCCATTGACATAATCTTTGCCAGCATATGTTACTTTTATAGCTAATGGTGTCACAGATACAATAAGATGTTTTTTATTGAATTTATTCTCTAACTTTAATGTTATGGAAATGTCCTCTGTAGTCTGCATCCATGTGTAAATAATTTGCGCAGGTGCCTCAGGAGCTTTATCAACTATTTCTTTCTCTGAATCATGGGTTACCTTGAACATGTTGTCGGAGGCAACATACAAGGCCTTGCAGTCAGTCTCTAGGGCACCATAGTGAACTATACCCTTGCCTTGTACTTGCCTAAGTGAAGATTGTCTCCATTGAACACCATCATTTGAGAATGTGATCCAAGATAAGACAGAATTGAATTGTTTATCTGTCTGCTCAACGGACTGGACGAGGCAGTGAAGAAGCTCGACTTCATTATTTTCCTGTAATCTCGCATCTAAGATGGTAAATTTGCTTTCTCCTAGTGCTAATGCAGAATGTAATGTCTTCCAAGACTCGCTGACGTTTCCACTTCGTACGCCCGTACTCACTATGTGCAAGTAACCTGTACCATCAGTAATCACCACCAAATTCGGGGATGGGAACATAACGCCGATGTTAAAATGTCCCGGCTTCCGTTCGATGTCTGTGATGGTGTAGACGACACGACTTTGAAAAGTGTTGTTTATGTTTTCAAATGTTACATTTCGGATCTGCTGCTGTTTGTCCACGTAGTAAAAACTAAATCTCGGGTCCCATTTGTCGACAATTAAATGATTATGTAGAGCGAACAACCTCGCATGAATGAAAGAGTATTGAATATCGTCCGGGTAAACTTTGTCTACCGATGAAATGAGATCGAACTTATGCTGCGGTAAAGCTTGTAAATTTAACTTGTAACCTTCAAATTCATGGTCTAGAAGGCACCGATCGCATCTCAAATCTACTACGCACGAAGGCATTATCAGATAAAGAAAATGATTTGCATGAAATTTTATAAACCACTTTAAATAATCATTTCGCGCGTTCGAAAAGTTATAAAATTTTGTAAATGAATTTTTACAACAACTTTAAGTTTTCTCTCTCTCTTCTGTCTTTTTGGTTTGAAGTTTCTTCTTTCCCTTCTTATATTTATAAAAAAACTAAAATTTGCCACTTCATAGCGCTAAGTGTATAGAGTGTATCGACATCGAGACTACATTAGCAGTTGCTTAATTATTATTGAATCTCTTAATTTTAACGTATATTTCAAAACTTTTCAACCTTTCTTATTTCTAACTTTGGCTAAAAGCTTTTCTCCCGCATGTCTATCGCCAACATGATTTTTTTATAAAAAAAAATTCGAAAGTAGAAGACGAATGCAAACAAATGAAAACTAAAAACAAAATGTAACATTCTTAATCGAGGCTGAAAAACATACTTTGAGCTGGAAAGTACCGAAAATTTCGCGAAGAAAGTTAGATACAAATTTTATAAATTCGTTATATTATACAATAATGGACGTAGAAAAATATAGAAAAAGTCAATTTAATGAAGTATCAAAAGTAAGTTCTTCTTCTTCTTTTTTAATAAAAATGGCTCCTTTGTGAGTTGCCAATGTCAGAGTTTTGGAGAACGGCTTTTTTGTTTAAGGTTTTGTGATGAAACAAGGTATGTAGTTGAGACGCGTACTATGGCTATTGGCTGTTGATAATTCCAAAACAAACTATTTACTTTCTAATTCTATTCGGGTTATTTTAAATACTTACAAAAGTAAGTTGTAACTACAAAGTTAAAATGTAGCTAAAGATAGACATTGTATTTTTTAAGACCTTTTAAAAGCTTAATATTCGAAACCTTTTTTTTTCAGGACCAATTTTATACATTTTGTAGTGTTAAAGAACTTATAGCAAAGAGTAACCAATATAAGGACAAACTTTTTAAATGCCGCACCTTAGGTATATTAAATAGCATAAATGGTTGCTTCTATTTAAAAGATGTAAGTAGTAATATCTTTTATTCACTAAACAATAGTTTATGAAGTATAAATAATATGTTACGTGTACTTATTTATTGTAGCTGGATCTACCATTATACAAAACAAATTTAATGATAAGAATATCTATGGTATATGTTAAAAGTTGGCTCAAAACAACATCAATGCCTCAACCAATACAAATATTTGGTACTTTACAATGGACGACAGAGCCAACAATCTTTGTAAAAAATTATCAGGTAAATATTGAAAAATAAGTGCCATCTAAACAAAACATAGTGCATTAGTAATATCAGACGTACCGGTAAAGAGTATACACCTACAGTTTTACTTATTTTCAGGTTTTGGAAATACCAATTGCTATAAAAGTTAAAGATGCAATAGAGGCTATAACAGAAGACCATTTAGCAATACTCGAACAAGACCAATCCATAGGTACGGATTGATTAGTTTTATGTTATGTCATTTTTATAGTTTAGTTTCTTTTGGGAATGTTGCGTCACTTCTTTAATGTTCTCTATAAGAATTAGCCAGTCAATAAAGTTATTCAAATTTAATTTTTATAATATGTTTCTTCCTACTACTTCTAGCCACAAATATTCTCTATGAAATTCTTATTTTAAAAATCAACTCATGTATGATATCTGTACCTTTCTGAATTATCATTCAGTAGTTTTAGGGGTTATTTAAAGAAACTAAAAAATTTTTGGTGTTTAAAAAATATGATATTGCTGCTCACAATTTTTATTTTATCAACAATGATAAAAGTTGTCCTAGAGTCAAACACTAAAATGACCAAGATATTTACTTGCACAACCCATTGAGAGAGAATACCACTAGGGAATGACAGGATAATTTGAAATTGATTGAACAATTGAAAAGAATACATATTATTTATTACAACTTAAACATACAAACATTTACAACAATCCAATATCACCATATTATAAAAAAATATATCTGACGCAACTCGATGAAGAAATAATATTAAAAACACTACATTGGCTAATATTTCATTAAATACTTTCAGTAATTTTCTGTTTCATATAAAAGGCAAGTAGCTCCAAATCCGTCACCAAAGCCTGAAGAATAATAAGTATTTACATTTACTTGGAATGGTTATTAGGGTTACATCTTACATTTTACTGTGTGATCCATTCAGCATAAATAGTTTGTAACATTACAAAAAAAAACATTATAATCGTTTTTCCTGATACTGTAAAGCAATAAACTAACTAAAGCACCCAGAAATATAGAACAAAGACGAGCAGAATCACAGCGCCTGCTGCTGCTTTTACTATCATAGATTTAGTGTTCAGGTATGTCGCATCTTTTTTATACTTCTGGGACATCATTGAGAGTGTTTGTGTTTTGGTATCCAGTTCTGTAATAGAAAAAAAATATCTTAAAGTGTGTATTCACAAGACTAAACTAAACCAATGTCTTGCCTAGTTAGTAGCATTAATTTATATTAGTACTGAAAATTTCATGCAGAGCATATGGTGGGGGAACAACAAATTGATTATAGCACTCATGGTGGCAATAAAAGATAGATTTGATGGCTTGTGGCTGTCAATTTGTCACTTGTAAGTAGCAAAATCAACATATCACAATAAAAATAAACAAATATGAAATATTAAGTCTGCTGTGTAATTTTTTTAAACAAATTCAAAAGTAGTAATCACAAAATTTTTTGTTTTAACTTGTTTTTGCATTGACATCTGACAGGAGGCCAATTCATTGTCGCCTGATATGGCTGCCGTATTTTGACATGCAGCCAGGGAATATTATTTTTGCAGCATTAGTACACATATTGTTCCAATTCATATAATTTTGAGTATCACTAGTAACAAAATACTTTATCCTCACCTGAGAGAATAGCCCCTCTCTGGAGTACATCATCAATGTTCTGCATCATGATTCTTTGCACATCCCCGAGCTGGCCACCAAGCTGGGAGGTGGCTCCCGCCCGCCGCGCCCGCGCCCCTCCATCTGTGTACTGTTTGCGTGTCCTCTGCATCCAGGTATCAAACTCAATAAATGTGTAGGGCCTAGTGACGGTTATCACCTGTAAGTTGAAATTATACCCATTAGAAGTACCAAATTTTTGATCTAAGAAAAATAGCATTATGATGTATATTTGCTATAAACAACTATTTTATCATAAATATGTTTATTATTATCTAAAATATACTGACCCGTTTGCCGTACTGCTGATAAAATTCTTGTGCAATCTCTTCTAAATAGCTAAATGCTAATCTTTTACTATAATTGCGTTCACAGAGAACTAGATAGCAAATCTCATTTTCAATTAAATAGCTGAAACAAAATAAATACATTATAATATGATGGTGTAATTAATAATAATAATAAAGCCATTTTATTTCCATGCTTTACAAAGTTTTTACCACAGATGGTGTAATTACAATGATTAATTATAATTGTAAGTTGCAAAACTCAAATAAACACTTGAAAATAAAAAAAAAAACAAAGCGAGACTCACTGAAAAAGATAGGGGCCAGTTTCTATTGAGCACCGTATGGGGGACTGTGGACCGAGTTTTCTAAACAGCATTTTAGCCTGGTTTTGATACTCCAATATATTACAGCCACTCTGCAAATTTTTATAGCAAAATAAAACGACTTAAAAGAACAAAACCAAAATAAATTAAATATTACAATTATGTGTTGGAAAATGTTATTTAGTAAGTTTCTTACCTGCTCATCTTCTTGCATCGTAGCGGCTAAAGGTAGCCCGTCTACGACACGGGCAATCATCGTCATTAAAACCATATTGTCCAAAAACCGGATTGATAAAGTTTAATAAGTACGTGAGGATGTTACACTGTGTTTAAATTACAACTTTTATATTTCCCTTTCATCATTTAGGTCCACAACACAAATTTATTTTTCGATTCGTACGAGCTAACACGTCAATGGAGGTCTGACATTGACGTAAACACGTCAGCTTGTCTATGCCAAGAGTACTGTTCCATAGACATCTTGACAGTTGCGTTCGGAAATCGTAGTCGAAAAACTTATCAGAAAAAAAAACAAAACACCCGACTGCTAAAAAAATATAAAAGGAAAAAAAACCTATCACACTTAAATTAGTTTAACTTAATTATTTAAAGTGCTGCAGGCGGGAACAAACTACTAAGAGATTATTGTAAAAAATAATCGCATGCCACTTGTGTAGGGGGGCTGATCGGCGGCCCCATCCGGCTGGGCGCCCGTGGCATTTTGCCGGCTTGCCACTTTGTAGTTACGCCACTGTTGATCACATAAACTCTGACGAGGTAACTTAGATTCCGTACCTATGTGCGTAATTGCAAAATTTCGATGACGGTTTCTGCCGAAAAAATTTTGAATATTACATCGCGATATGCAAGAGTGCAATACAGCGTGATAAAAATGCTTTTAATTTTACAAAAAAAAATGTGCTATTAAATTAAAAAGCCTGATGAAATCAATTATTATTGTTATTGAGTATATTATGTCTAAGTTAAATTAAATAAATTGTAATACAAAATGTTCCATATTAAGACTATATTGCACACCATAAAATCTGGTAGAGTGAAAGACCCATGTGATTATATATTAAGGAGGCGACCAAATTATTCTATGGGGCGGCAAAATAGAAAAGACAAAGATGAAGTTTTCAAAGATTATGTATTTGTGTTGCCGCTATAAAAAAAAATGGTAAACTAAATTTAATAAATAAGAGGGGTTCTCATACAAAAGACACGATTTTTCGCTTGATATCAATAATGGTAACAGACAAGCGCTTGGAATATCACAAAACACTAAATTATTTTACTAATCACTAACAAAATTTAAACAAGATTAAAAATTAATATGGACTCAACAAAAAAAATGTTTACTAATGTTTGCTATAATATGATACGGAAACCTTCGGTCCCGAGTCCTACTCGTACTTGGCCGGTTTTTTGGTATTCGATATGGTTTTCTAAAAAAAATTCGTAATAATAATTGGATGTTATAATAAGGACATAAAAGGAAAACGAGAGTAAACAAGAAGCTGTGTTTATTGTAGATATTTTATTAACATTATAATCATGCATCAGATTTATGTGCTAAATCATTTACACTTACAACTAGCTATACATAAAAATAACTTAACTAGGGGGCAGAAATACATTATTTTGTTAAATTAAACAACTAAAATTAAAAATAACCGAACGTTAAACAACTAAAAGCAATATTAACGCAGAAATTATCTCACAAAACTCTCAGAACTCAAAGATTTTGACGAAAACTCGCGGAAAAACGCGGACCGGAAACAATTTAAAAAGATTTATTTAGATTAAACATTTTATAAAATTACGTATGGAATATTATTGGACAAAATTTTTCTAATAAAACATTGACAAGTAGACGAAACGTGTCCCCTTGGCGAACACCTCACTCTTAATCCGAATTCACTAACCTTCTCATTGCTTCCGCGCAAATATTCGCAAAACATACATCGCGTCCAACTTCTCTGTGCGCGTGCGTTCGCGAGCGGCGCCCCCGGCGTGCGTACGGCGTGCGGCGTGCCGCGTGTGAGCCGTGCCGTGGCCGGGGCGCGCCGCCCGACTGCAGACCTCAATTTCGCCAATTAACCGCGCGAAAAATTAAAACAAAATTTATCATACTAAGACTAGGCTCGATTAAAATAATTTTAACGATAATTTTCACGAGGTGCTGGTAAAATTTACATTGAAATTTTAAGTACATTTTAATAATTAGAAACTTTGATTTTTAACAACATCAATTCGACTAAAATTATTTTTTTAAACGCGAGCACGTGTTTTAAATGTTTGCTCAGACATTTTGCCAACTAATCGGTAACTCTCTAAGGTTTCACACTAGCCGAATTATAAATTCTGAGAGCGCTCCCTGCCGCCTGTGGTCCATTCATTGCCTACCGCTACGATATTATATATTTATGTTACAATAAAATTTTAAAACTATAGAACGAAATTTCCTAAAATTTAAAGTGAAGTATGGGGGCGGTCACGAGACTAGCGCCGCTCCGCTCGGGTCGTCCCCGACGTAGCGCGTCCGACGCGGCACGGCACGGCACGGCACGGCAACGCGGCCGGGCCGGGCCGGGCGAGGGGACGGACGGCCGACGTGTCCGGCGCGGATCTCGCGAGCGCCATACTTCGGAAATAAATAAGTTAACCTACAGTTATATTTACAAAAGCGGGACATAGTATTAAAAAAAAGGAAACAGTAATTTTGAGAATTCAGCCTAACTATACGATAAACTTTACGATATATATTTAAAATACGAAACGGGCACTGGGCGTGGATGTGAGATCACCGGGTGCGGTGCGGCGAGTGCGGGGGTGTGCCCCCCCTCCCCTCCGGCGGGGCTGCGGGCGCGGCACCCCCACCACCGGGTCGGAGGGCGGAGCCCGAGCGCCGGCGCTACCTTACGTGCTAATATATCGATACCTATTTCGACCTCGTGTATAAAAATATTGCAAAACATTCGCGAAACTGTCGCCGGTCGCTCGGACTCCGCACCCCTTAGATTCGTTCGGACTCGCGCCCTCTAACTAACGATACCTTGGCGCGAGCGCACGTACAACCCGACTCCCGTATGGATTGGAGAGTTCGACTCTTCGAGTGGAAACTTCTCGATGTTACGTGAGAGTTACTCCCTGCGTGCGAGCTCGGAGTGTGAGCGTGCGTGCGCGTGCGCAGTGCCGGGGCCGAGCTAGCGAGGCGAGGCCCGCGGTACTAGCCTACTCCGTCTATGTCTATCTAGTTAAAGTATTGATTCGTTAACATTGGACCACGTGTCGTAATTAATATTAATATTTATTCAGGTAACAAAAAATGGGGGCCCGGCGCTCTATACAAATTATATCACAATAGTAGTCGTGGAGGAGGTGCTGATATGCGGCGCGCGCGGCGATATGTAGCGCCGGGCCCCCCAACACTCCGGCGCGGACGACGGTCGACCTGCACGGCTCGGCCGCGGGGGACGTCACACTCGACGACCGCCCCCCGGGGCCGGTCCGCGCGGCTCGACCGTCGCGCGCGGCGGAACTAACGATAGTTCAATAAACCGAGCGGTCGTCCGCCCGAAACTGCTTAGACTATTTGTAATTAACACATAACGCACAAAATTCATACCTTATCTATTTCTTCCTAACAGAAAGTTGGCAGTTGGTTTCAGTACTCAAGTGGGACGCCCACAAATAAGAATCTTAATAATATCAATTGAAAAATTCGGTTTAACAAGAATTATAGAGAATACGAACGACGCGCTCTGCCGGAGGCGATGCCGGGTGATCCGCTTAGTGTTAGCCGACGTCGGGATACGTCACGTCGAGCCGGACGGGCGCCGGACGGGCGCCGGCGCCGGACGGCATCGCCTGGGGCATATCGCTCCACTTCAAAAAAGGAACGGCTAGATAAAATCGATTTACAAATATATAAACATCGAGTTTCTAAGTTTGTAACAATATGTAAATATGCAAACGGCCATACGAGCACCAAACATTATATATATTATATCATATCGAAGGAATATCATAAACACTTTTAGGTAAATATTTATTTTATATAAACTCTCATATAGTTTCTACTGCGCATTGTAAAACGTTTTCGAATAATCTGTATATATAGTTTCGCTTAGATCTGAGGTAGGTAGTTCTGATGGAGCGGTCGACCCGAGCCGGGCCGGTACATAACTCTAGCGCGGGGCGTTCCTTTCCGAATTTCCCTAAAAATAGGTACATATAAACATTTGAGCAATCGATTTCCTCTCTATAGTATAAATATTCATTCTCCGCAACGTATTACCGAACAATTATTATAAACACCGATCGAAGCGATAGAGAACGCGATGCACGACGATTCCGAAAGATAAAATTTACTAGAGCTAGTGAAAAAACTCGCGCCGGCGACCTACGCCAGCGAGCAGTCGATCTCCACGATGTCCTTGGGCACGTCGACGAACTGGTACACGAGGCGCTGGCCGTCCACCTTGGCGAGGATGCCGCGCTGGTAATAGTACCGGAGCGCGCGCCCCATCGTCTCGTAGTTCATGTCGGGCTTGTTCTTGTGGAGCCCCCAGAGGCGCGACACCGCCTTGCTGTCCACCAGCTTGAAGACGCCCTTCTCGCGGTTGGTCCACTTGATGTAGCGCGGGCAGTACTCGCGGTCCTGCAGCAGCTTCAGCAGGAACTCCCACAGGTAGGTGGTGGAGCCCTCCCGGCTCTTGCGCTTGACGCCGGGCGCGGGGGGCGCGTCGCGGCGCTTCTTGGGTTTGAGCTTGTTGTGGTGGGCGTGTCGCTGGTAGTCGCCGAAGTCGAACACGGAGTAGGGGAGGTCGTCGTGCGGCAGCGGCGGCGGCGCGGGCGCGGCGAAGTGGTGTCCCCCCCCGCCGTAACCGTAACCGTACTCGCGCTCGCCCACGCTCACTGGAAACGACAACACGCACACATTAACATCCAACACTTTGTATACTACACGAGGTGTAAGTAGGGTAAAAATTAACTAAAACCTCTTCATCTTTAGTAGAATTGCAAAAGTAGAACATATCAAAATATATATATTATTAACCGCAAAAATGACTTCTTAAATCACAATATGATTGTTAATGATTATGACAGTATTATTTATTAGTATAATTAGAAGACGTGGTTTTGTAAGTTCGCGCTAGCGCGCTAGGGCGGCGGCGTAGCGTCTACTACGAGACGACTACGAAATTCGTGCACGTAAACTATTACCATATTTTTTACATACTTAATTTTATTTTTTTTGTTTTCATTGTATTATTAAGAAATACCTTTGTAAATAATAATTATGCCAGATGACTATTAATTTAATTTAATGATTTTTCTGAAAATACCGACGTGTACGTATGATTGTTTTTATAACTAATATTTTATGATTGTTGTAATTACATACATCCGTAAAGGATGTTATATGTTATTGTTACTGGAATTCAAATATGAACGGTTAATTAAAAGGTTTTTTTTTAAGTTAATTCAATAGTTATTGTTTAGTTAGTGGACTATATCTAATAAAATCTCAACACTTTCAGTTCACGAGTAGACCAATAGATGGCGCTAGACAACCGTTAAAATTAAATAATTTACGATTATACCTGAGCCAAAATATAGACCTTGGCTTAGTTTAGGTTCCAGGTTTCTTAATATAAATGCATTCCTGCGTAGAAAACGTTTATTAACATTCGTTAGTGTAATTTAGTAATTTTCATAGAATTTTGTAGAGTCAACATTTTACTGACAGAAATACTGCTATAAGTCCTACTTTCATCAATACGGTTAAATCTTCACGGAAAATATAAAAGTCGATCTATAAACATATTAATCTTGCTATCTTTGATCTTTCATAAACATAGAAGTGGGTACTTTGGAAACCGTGATACGCCGCGAAGTCTCGTGTTCCTGACTCTAAAATAACTTTTAGTCGTCTAGTTTTCTTTAACACTATTTAAATTTTTAGTTATCTAGTTACATATTTTTAGTTATTTAGTAAACATTTAATCTGAAATTATTGCACTTGTACCTAATGGCAATTTGAAACAATAGGGTGCATATATGTTCTTAGCTATGTTACCGATTTTTGTTTTATTTAAGATAGATAATTTACGATTTTGATCTACGATCTACGAATTCAACAAAAAGACGATCTTATTACATTTGTAATAAGATCGTCTTGTGTTGTCTACAATAGTATCTTGATATAAAATCTAAAAGGATACTGTCTAACTGACAAACTGATCTACCAATACACAGTCCAAAACACTAGACATAAGTAGGCATCTGCTAAAAATACTAAACCCTCAAGAGGTTACTTTCTTGGGGGTTGAGTTTATGTGTAACAACTACCTCCAAAAGAGTTTGTAAAGTTTTTTCTTATGAAAATGCTACTTGACGCCAACGAAGCCGCGTATATTAGTAGTAGTAAAATGTGTTAATGGTTATCAAGGTGTCTTCGTAGTGTTGTAACTGGTAGAGCTAACAGTTGAAAATGATAACCGCACTATAGATAAAGTTGCGAGTTGCGTCACTCGCCTTGACCTGGTCTCGTTTTCCACACGTCAACACATCGCGCAAGTAACTTTCACTCATTACATTCAAAGCTTCATTATGTTGAAATATAACGGAGGAACGTTAGGGTTTTACTGGAAGATCGACTTCTTTCATATGAGTGAAAAAGTGGGACCGATTCATAAACAATTTTTCTTTTATATCTAAAACAAGATACGACTTACTTCGGGGCTCTTTAAAAATAGCTTTTATTTTAATTTATAAAATGAGAAGGAACGACAAAAATTTATAAAATGAGAAGGAACGACAAAAATTTGCGAGAAAATTTGAATCATAGGTAGAGGTAAAACGGTTATTGATAAATTGAAAAGCTAAACGTAGAGCTACGATATGACCTCGCGTTGGTTTCGATGCCTGATGATAACATAATATTGTTCTGTTTCAGCGTGCAGTCGGATAAAAGTTAGTAGATGGGATTAAACAAACCCGTTGTATATCGGACACGTCGCCAGGCAATGCCTTATAAAGTAACAGATAATATAATGAGATGCGCGGCGCGGAACCGCGCGCCATTTTCTAATATTATCTAAGCCGCGTATTTTCGCGTTATCGCCGGTCATTCACCCCGCGACACGTGTGTCGGGTTGCGTAATCTAATATTGTTCTACTGATTTATACTAATCGCCCCGTCTCAGCTACACGCTAGGTGTTAGAGAGAGAGAAATCCAAAGTGTCAATTCGCTGAGTAAGTATAGAGTGGTATCACAACACATGCCGACTTGGCTGCCTCCCATCGCCTCACGAGAAAGCTTATGCGGTGCATCTCAGTGCAAAAGAAATACATATGATCACATTATTTGGTTACACATTGGTTACGACTTATTTTCATGTAGGAGGAACATCAAAAAACGGTATTCTTGTACCTACTATATAGCTCTAAGTATGTATATTGAGATTTTCATATGAATGATAACGCGGTAGCAACACGACCGTCAAAACAAAGGAGTTTTATCCTAACTACATAGTTCCCGCTCCCCGCAGGAACACGCCGAACAAAAAAGCCCGCATGTTATGCGCCCGCGTCTATATTTAGCGCATGCGCTGGACGCATCTACTGGTTTTACTGCTGCAATATCAAGGTTACACCCGGGGGGGGGGGGGGGGGGGGGGGGGGGGGGGGGGGGGGGGGGGGGGGGGGG
>JAOTAV010000023.1:2258601-2289805 GCA_026546445.1 Cyclargus thomasi | reverse complement strand
GAACAAGGCAATTGTTGGCCGTATATTGAATTGCCTGGAACCATGCAGGTTTGTAATGGTCATAATAGCCCCCCTGTCCTCCGAAACTTTGTTAAATCATTTTGCACATTCCATAAAAAGCTAAAGGTTCAAAAACAAAAACCCGACGGCAGGAACCGTTGCAATTTAAACAATGCAACATTCGAATTTGGCGCCAAAAATCCGCCATTTTGTTTCTTTTATATTTTGTTATGCGTAGCGTCACTCTCACAGTAAATACGTAATACGAATCTATGTACATCTCTCAAGCCAAAATCCATCAAGCCGTTTAGACTGCGGAGCGACCTACATACATACAGTCTCGTAAAACATAAGCCTCCTGGCGCAGTCCGGTAAAAAAAACACAGGCCTTTTGCATCTACTATGGTTAGTCTTTAAAGTATTTTTAGAACGAAGAAACTACTACTGATTAAATACTAGTGTCCCGGGACAAGATTTTAAACAATCGAATGGTTGTCCGACCGCATACAGCGTTCTCACAACGCTATTTTTTACTGCGATAAAGTATGATAGTTTTTTCGAATAGTTAGTTTTTAAGGCCGCAAAATTTTCATTAAATATAGATGAAAATTTTGAAAAACAAACTGTACGAAAAAACTATGACAGTTTCTAGCAGTAAAAAGTAGCCTACGTGCTTATTGTTAGAGAACAATGTCAACTGTTAGAGAACAGTGTCATGTCAGTGTTGCAGGGTTTTTCGTCAACCTAAATGGTCGTTGTCAACGAACACTGCCTACTCCTACACAGCCTATACAGCCAAGCAACGTTTGCCTGACAAGCTTATATATAAGGACGATTACTGAGAATCGGTGCTGCGAGCTCTCATATCTGCAACTATAACCCCACGTGTCCTCTCTAACCAAACAATTTATGGGTTATCAAAATCACCAAAGAACAAAGCTAAAAAAACCCTATTAACTAACCCTCCCCAGGGTACGGGCCCTATGATCCCGGTCGTTTTTTATTCATCAATTCATTAAGTTATAAACACGTTCGGGTTTAACCTGTAACGAGCCGAAATAAAACGACTCTAGTAGAATACAGCCGGGGCTAGATCCCTCATCCTTAGAGCATAACTGAATTTATTGGTATATTTACGGGGAAAATGTGGGCCCGAAATTACACTGTCCTTTTCACTGGATAAATTACAGCGGTGCATATTACACGGCTCTGTTATTAAATTATTTTCAACTTCTTTTGTGGCTAAGAATAGGAATGAAATTAATTTTGTCCGGCTTCGGTGCTATTATCAGCGGAGCAATTTGGTGTTGCCCTTCTGGCATTATAAGAGATTTCAACTATGGAGTCACTATTAAGTATGATTGCCAACTTTTTGATGACATAAAATATTACGATATTGGGACTGTTTTAAAATTACTGTTTGGTACGGTGTTTTGCATTCAATGCGGCATATTGTTTTGAAATGCTTTTGCCTGATTGCGTCGAGAAATTCAATATTATTATCAATATATCACGGATACGGGTATTAGTATTATTTATAGCTTGTCGTAGAACGTGAACGTACACACTACTCATAAGTCCCTCATTAAATGATAAACTGCGAATTGAGAGAAAAAAGTACGTATAAAACTTTATACAAAAAGTAAAAATGTATAAATACTGCGCTTCTGACACTATCCTATCATCATACCAAATAGATAAAATTTAAATTCTTCATCATTCACGCTTATTTTCGTATATAATTATTATACAGTATTGGTCGCCCAATGGTTGGTCGACCTTAAATATTAAAAATAATAAGTTTTATAGGAGCTACAAAAAACCATAACCTATCACATAATCTTAATTTGGCTTCGAGATCTCGTTACCAATCCCACTAAATTATTTTTTTAAAAAAATGATAGATTCAACCACAAACAAAAGAGTATTTCGTGTGTGCGTGTTGTAGTGTGCATAGCGTTTTATTCATTAAAAATATGCAAGATTTAAGCATTATTTTTAAAATAATATTGGTATTCCACGCTCCTCCTCCATATTAACTATAACTGGGAGAAATTTCATGCTTTTACATCTACACGTCTTTCATAAAAAGGGGTACAAAGTTCCACTCGCGTATTAATATATAGATTATTATAACTTTATATTAGCAATAAACAAACCCTGAAAATTGTAATATTTTCTCATTCAAGCATCGACCTGCCGCGTATCGTAAGTCACAAATTTCGCTGTTTTTTATTTTGCGTTAAGGCGGAGCGGACGTAAAATAAATTTTATCTCAGTTTGACATTTACCGATATTATATACTGGCCGGTGGACTCGGCCGCGGTCCCAGTAGACCGCACTTTCCCGCTATTTTCACTAGTAACGGCTTTGACATTTATTACTCTTAGGATTTTTAGTAATTTACACTGCTGTGATGCGGAAATCTTTTAATCTGCTTGCTTCTCCTTTATCTTATTCTTCCTTTTATTACTTTTATTTCCAAACTAAGTTACTCCTTAATGTAGATACAGTAGCCGGATACTCCCAAACCGTTTGGTGACTCAAACAAACGTGAAATGACGTTAACCCCGAGGGTTTGAATGTGTCATTTGAGAGTAGGGCTCTAGATTTCATTGCAATAATCGAATTTTGAGCTCCACCACACTACGCAGTTCAGTTAAATCTAGTTAAAATCGCTATACTATAAATGTCAGCAGGTGATAACCCTAACTTGTTATTGGCGCGTTCAATTGTTTTCACGTTCAGAAAATAGTTATACACATAGAAAAAATGACAAACAATAATTCGGCACGTTCCCTGACAAAATATTCTAGCTAAATGTTTACAGTTTCTGGATTGTCTTGTTGAAAGCTTTACGACTTTACCCTACTTCCGAAGCTTTAACTAGCATGCTGCGCTAATGTAAAAAAGAAACACGAGCCGCGTAACATGACAGCTGTCACTAGCTGGCCGGCTGATTACACCTGTCAAAAGTGAAACATTTGACAGCTGAAATATGACGTCCTGTCACTTTTGATCTGGTTCGTCCCCCGTTTGAAGTCCGATGATAATTTTTGTCTTCCCGACGTAATTTCGTGATCTATTTGACGTTAGCGTAAACATTCTGGATATATTCGACTATTTGCCAAACATTTTTCACGAAATATTTTGATTAACCCACGGTGTTATTCTAATTCGTTCGTATACAGACGTCGTAGACATTGTAATCATAATCATAAGATATATACATCATAACGAAAATATGTTTAATGTCATTCCGAATAGTCTATGGCTGGTACTGCCACTTTAGGGCACGGTGTGTCTTGCAAATATTATTATTATTTAAGGCTTAACGGTCAAAAAGCAATATTGTGTGCGAGTGTATAAAGCGTTTAGGGAACGAAGGCAAGTTTTTTTTTGTGAAAATATCATAAAGCACTTTCTTGTGCGATTGTACCTCTAAATCTTAGCAGGGCCGCTGGAGGCTGGTGCCGCATGCCAGACTTTTGGCAAACTTCACTCGGCATTAACTAGTTTACTGCGACTAATTAACTGTACTCGGTATTCTCGTAATAATCGTGTGTATTTTGAGGCGTCTTCGGGGGCGGCTTTGCGACTAATACATTCTCTCACCGCCGACACCTCTATAGTTCTCGTAATTTATTCGAACTCCTTTGTGGGAAAAACAAATTTATAGACCGTGCACATTGTGTAGAATTCACTCGAGATATAAGTTATCATTCATTCTATATCCGTTCCTGCGATTGGGCGAACCGCATAGACGGTGCTCCGGCTTCGAGACCGACACTCATAAATTTCGGCGGGGTTTGTCAGATCGAAATGAAAAATATATTAGAACTCGAGGGATCATTTTAAAATATATATTTTCCGTCCGATGAAGATCACATTCGCTATTCTCTCGCGTCGTATATCTTTCTATTGTGTGCGCGATCTGACGGCCTCCCCGTGAACTTGCGACAGAGCTGGGATGAGCGCGCTGTAGGGCGCTGTGGGGCGCTGAGAGAGCGCTGTGGGACGCGGCGCGATGGCGGGCGCGCGGAAGCCATGACAGCCCGGAGCCATGCGGGCGCGGTGTCGCCGCAGCAGCAGCGGGCGCCGAGGGGGCTGTGACCACACTGCCAACCGTAGTGCCTTATCCACGACGAACGGTGACGGTGCTAGTGTAAGATGATAGCGAAGGGGCGGGGGATGATCGTTTAAAATGTTAGACGTTTTCCGCGGTTTAAAGAATCTCATCAAAGTGAACTATGTCCACATCGACTCGCCCGTGTTCCGGCTGCACTACTCCATCACGGTGATCCTCCTCATCTCGTTCAGCCTGATAGTGACCACGCGCCAGTACGTGGGCAACCCCATCGACTGCATCCACACGAAGGACATACCCGAGGACGTGCTGAACACGTACTGCTGGATCCACTCCACGTACACCCTCAAGAGCTTCTTCAACAAGAAGGTGGGCGTGGAGGTGCCGTACCCCGGCATCGGCAACAGTCGTGAGAAGGGAAAGGAAGACATGAGTGACCGCAAGATTTACAAGTACTACCAATGGGTGTGCTTCTGCCTGTTCTTTCAGGTGAGTCTATCTTGTAAGGTGCCATTCAAGTCATCAGGTGTGGGACCGTTTTTTAATTTATTATGAACTTAAAAAAAAAAATATGTCTGGTTTACACGTATTAGTTACAAATTTACTTAACTACTTAATACGTGTAAACCAGTCATATGATGCGGTACGCAACGGATTTACCGATTAAGCTACATTGACATTTTAATATAGGGATTACATTTTTGTCCCCCGATCATGTGTATCATACATCTACCATTTAAAATGATCTCAATAGCTTGTCAGTTTGTCTGTGTCGTTGAACAGTGTAACATTCGCGATTATATTCAGACATCCGTTTCCGTACATTTTCCGGGAGTGAGTCGTCAGTGGTGTCAGATATTTTAGGACGGTTATGCATCTACTTCACGAAAATTATTATTGATAAAAGAGTTATTAGTGATGTAGAATATTTTTAATACTTGTTCAAATCGTTCATCGGTAAGAAAAGTGTCACATCACAAAAAAATCTACTTTTGGGAAATCGAAATTTTGTACTTGAACTCGCGATTATGGTTTTTCTGGTATAGACATATATAACTACAATAGGATTTAAATTTGTAGGGTTCCGTACCGAAAGGGTAAAAACGGGACCATATTACTAAGGCTTCGATGTCTGTCCGTCTATCCGTGTGTCCGTCTCTCTGTCTGTCTGTCTGTTAGTCTGTCCCCAGACTGTAACTCAAGAACAGTAATAGCTAGAGAGTTAAAATTTTTCACAGAATCGTTCCATAATAAGATACATGATAATAACGATAAATTTTACGCGTTCGTCATCAGCGGCGTGACGGAGTAAGTAGGGTGTTTAGTTAAGTTCGAATAGTCCATGGTTCGATTCCCACCAACTTATAAATATTTTAGGACTTTGGTTTATTAATTTAAAACTTTTTTTATACATTTAAAACTTTCAAAAATGCATTTATCCAATTTTTTGCTCTGTACTGGGACGGAACCCTTCGGGCGCTAAACCAACTAACAATTGGCCGGTTTTTAATTTTATATACCAGAAAACGCGCTATCGCAATTTAAAAAATAAAACTTTGATTTCTCAAAAATAGGATTTTTGTGATGGAGAACCTTCCCGATAGAGGTAGGCCGATGTAGGTTAGGTTAGTTATTGTTAACTAGTTTATATGAAATACTGAAAAATGGATATTAAAGGTATATCACTAATTGGTGTGTCACATTCGTAATATAAAATAAATTGTAGAAATAAATGTACTGCATAATTTTTTTTAAAAAGATCAGAAACTTTAAATAAATCTATAGGAATAGTTGAGTAGCAATAATTTCCGCTAAGCGCGTGCCGAGATTGTGAGTTTGCCAACAAATGTCGTTCGCTTAATATCGTCTAAAGTTTCACATTCCACCAAAAAAACTACAATTTGCTTTTTGGGTTTTTTGGACTACAATTTGTGTCGGTAAAAAGCGATATAATAACTTTCCCTAATTTAGAAAAATTAAGACTACAAAATAAAGTTTTCATGGTTTCACAACGCATGCGCCATAAAACGCTACCGAACAAGGCCATAAAATATAATCTTAGAGCACAAAAAATTATAAAAACTCCAGCATTCCGATTCGTTCGTTTGTATCTCAAAACGGTTCTAAAGTACGCCCCCTGTGGCTTTACCATGAGTTTGAAGCAATAGTATTTGTCGATACTCGATAGAGACTATGTACATTTTTAGTATAGCAAAGTACAGCGCCTCTAGCGGTCACGTGTTGTACTAAAATTTACGAAATCGCTATCGAGTATCGATAGAAACTATCGCTTCAAAGCTACTGGTACGGTTATGGTAGAGCTACTCTTTACATCTGAACCCGTCAGGTGCTTCGCAAGATGGCTTCTTTATACGTATACCTTGTTATGCAACTTTCTGCTATAGCGATCTTTGTTAATCTCGATCATTTATTAACCGGGATTTCCAGGAAAATATAAAACGTAAAGACAGTTTTTGGGTTTTTTTAATGAATATTAGGGGGAAACCGAGCAGACTGGTTACCAGATGGAAAGCAACTGCCGTCGCCCATGGACACTCGCATCATCCTAAGAATGGGAATAGGGATAGGAGATTAGGGAACTTGGACCACCGGCAAACTCACTCACTGAACGAAACACAACAAAACGCAAGTTTCACGCCAGTTTTATGAGGCCGTGGTTTCATTTCGGTCGTGTCGGTCCATTCGTGCCGAAGCATCCCACGGCAACGAGCATCCGTATTATGTACTTGAGATCGGAAAATGTCTCATTGGTACGAAATACATTAGCTAGCGCACTCGTTTACTTTTTTCCCGTACGGAAAGAATTCCGCATTTAATACATTCTGGTGTCCGAGTGCGAAAAACTAATTCGGAAACCTAATTGATACAGATAAAGAATAAAGCAAAGACCTTACTGCTTGATTATTTAAGGTTCCTGCGCGAACGAAGTCGCAGGAAACATTAAGCTTTAGACTAGGATCTAGATAAAAAATCTTAATATAATTTATTGTGTTATAAATTTTTTTGCACTAACATTGCTTTCATTAGAGAATAATTTACAGTAGTGTACAAAGTGTAAAGGAGATAGGAGCGAACCGGGTCACCACACGACCACAGTATAAATAAAACACAGTAGATTATTTCCTACACGACCACTAAAATTGGGCAACATACTATGTTTAATCTCACACACTATTAATAAAGAGGAAAGATTTATAATTTTGTATGTTTGTTACGGATAAAACAAAAGATACTAATCCGATTTCAAAAATTCTTTTACCATAAGAATGCTGCATTATCACAGAGTCAATAATAATATCTAGAAAGATGGCCTAGTGCGACTGACACTCACGTGCGAAGGGTTCCGTATACTTTTTATTCCGATTAAATAGTCGTGGGCAAAGCCGCGGGAAAATACTAGTATAAGATAACTTGAGAGCGCAGAATTATGCTGCTTATGCAGATGCCTGAAAACCTGCAGATTTATGCAATAGGATCTAAGTAGACTAAGAAGTCTATTAACATCGCGTGCGCAAAGCTAGTTTCGAGATTTTGAGTCGTATGTATTTAATTTAAAATCGTGGCTGAGTTAGTCTACTTTTTGTATATGTATTGTGACATGAACGTGTTAGCTTTCGATTTAACCTAATTACCTTATCTTTAATTAGCTGACTCAGATCTGTTAGGTGGAAAACTATCTTCAAAGTTAGAACAGGCCAAAAATTGTCTACTACAAACCTGGCTCAATTTCAAACTCAAACAAAATAATACCAAGGTGTTTTGGTCCGACATACGTTGTCCTGCACAGCTTACTAGTGAATATAATCCATTCTAAAATCGGTTCAGTTGTTTAAGCGTGAAAAATTAAAAATATACACTCACAATTTCAAAATCTGTCGCATTTATAATATTAATATTATGTGACTAGATGCCGCCCTGTGGTTGAAATTCGACCAAAAATATTTAAATCAATCGTGTAGATAAAGTTTGAAAATGGAAATCTATTCTCAATTCAATCACAGATTTCAATTTGGCATAAAGGTCTCGATACCAGGCCATTAACTTTACAGACCTCAACCATAAACAAAAGAGTGTTTCATGTATGATTATCGTATCATGTCAAACTGTTGTAGTGTGCGTAGCGTTCTATTTATTAAAAATATTTAAGAATAGAGCATGTATTTAAATAATATAAGTGTTCGACAGCTCTACACCATATCAACTATAACTGGGAGAAATTTCAAGCTTTTACATCAACGCGTGTTTCGTAAAAAGGGGTACAAAGTTTTCCGCTAGCGTATTTATATATGTAGAGATATCCAAGCGCTAAGTTAGAAAGCGTTTAGGGCCTGTCACAAGTTTATTTGACAGATGTTGTACGGAGAATGTGTCAAAAAAATTGTAGATAGCCTAAAAGGAGACTTTGTCCGTAAGCGGTGAAATAGGCCCTTAGACTATTTCTGTACTTTCACTGTACAATAATTAACACAGCTTTAAATACACACAGACAAAGATAAATTTTAATAAAGTGAGCAAAAAGGTCGAGCTTATAGCTTGTACACAATCCCTAATATCGGTGTCGCTTTTAAAACGTTGTTTTATGCAAAGCGATGAGGTCGTATAGCACTGTGTAAATTCCGCGTTAAATATCCGCGGAAGGCCAGATATGGTAATACCGGGCTAATGTCCCTGACTCTTATATTAGGGCCCGTGTAGACGGACGACGGGATTTTTTTTTCTTGATTAAATAAGGGGGCAAGCGATAGAAAGCAACTGCTGTCACCCATGGACACGGCAACCCGGATGTTCTTGTCCGTTAACTCGAATCCGATATTCGAAGCTTGAGATTGGGTGATTTCCCAATCGTCAGTGTACGCAGAGCCTAAGAGGAAAATTCCTTGAATGTTTAATATAGGGCGTATCCTATTTGTCGAAATAAAAATAATTGCAATAGCTAAAATATTACTTTAAAATTAATTATCCACGATTTTTTATTGCCATGGCGTAAAAAATCATAACCAACAACAACAAGTCCTGACTGATTCATCATTTCCGAGCAAAAACCGTTAAAGCTGCAGCCATGAAATTTGTTAAGTAGAGTTTTTATTGCGTAGATACCCGCTAAGAAAGAAAAATTCTACCTCTAAGGGGGTGAAATAGGGGTTGAAAGTTTGTATGTAAGTTCGTCATTTGCTTAGTCAAAGACATGAAATTTTATTTCGGAGTTACTGATTCAAAATAAATACGTATTTAAGCATTTTTTGAAATTTTTCCCCTAAGAGGGTGAAAAGGGGGTTGAAATTTCAATAAGTTTTTAACGCAAGTTCGTCCTTTCTTAAGTAGGAGGCCTAAAATTTTGTTTCTGAGCTACTGGTTCAAAATAAATGAATACGTGCTTAAGCGTTTTATGAAATTCTACTTCCAGAGGGAGAAATAGGGGTTGAGAGTTTATGTAGTATAAAATTCTTAATGCGAACGAAGCCGCGGGAAAAATCTAGTACCGCATTAAGCTCTACAAATCGTCAAAAATTTATGGTGACTACCATGTAGTTCTACTACATTTAAAGTAGCAAAAAAACAAAAGCAGAGTGGCTCAGCTCTAGCTCAAGCATCGATCATAACATCGTCAAAGCTAAGTTTGAATCGATAATCTAAGTTACAATCAGCCCCGCGTCAAACCTAAAATATTCTTTTTTCTGTTATTCCTTAGGTCTATCTCTCTTAGATCTAAGGTAATAATTTTTCTCCTGTGGCCACCTGCAAGTAGTACCATTCAGTTTTTTAAGCCCGTCAGTATGTAAAAGACAACTGAAGTCAATCATCGGCCTTAGCCGGCCGTGCATAACACCTCGCTCGGTCGGAAGATCTTCCTTTGCGGTTACCACGCATATACCCATACTCCTAATAAGGCAAATGTTTTTAGCTTTGTAAAACACCAGAAGATTATGTGACCAACATTCTAAGCTAGTAAATAATAAGCCAGCAATATTTCTAGACCGACACGACCAGCGAACTTTTAAAAAGAGAACATATTCCCTCTTAAAAGGCCGGCAAAGTACCTGTTACTATTCTCATATTACGTCTATGGGCGACGGTATTTACTTTACATCAGGTAACTCGTTTCGCCCCCTTATTTTATAAAAAAAAACATATAGTAGCAATCCGCAGTCGCACCACAGAAATGGCACCTTAAGTCGAGATTTGTATGAAGATTCTGAGAAATGTATTGTCGCATCTTAATACAGCGCTTAGCGCCGCGCGGTCTCCACTCGCCGCAGACCAACGTTCAGCTCATTTGTTACAGGCGCTTATTAAACATTTATATTATTCCGCTAAACTATTTCTAATTAGTAATAAGACCGCCTTTATGTGCTATCACTATTTTATATTATGCTTATAATCTTTACATATAATAAAACACTAAAGTTGGAGTGTCTGTACATTTAATATTTTAACAAAATAATCAATGTGGGTGTGCTAAGGAACAGTAATAGAACACATATCGACAAAAAAAAGTTGTCTATCTGTTTGTACGCGGTTACGCGCTAATCTCAGGAACTACTGTACGGATTAAAATAAATCTCTTTTTGTTTAATAGCTTAGTAGCTATTAGGTCTTGGCAACATATAGGATACCTTTTATCCCGGAAAAATGTACGGCTCCCGCGTGACATACAAATTTTTGCGCAACGAAGTTGCGGGCACCAACTAGTATTACATAAATGGTAGGTATAGAATACGCCCGCAACTCCGTTCCGGCAAAATTCGTTTCTCTCGCGGTAACAGTACATTTTACAGGATAAAAGTGTCCTATGTCCTTTCCACAAAGTCTCCATACCGAATTTCAGCATAATCGGCTTAGAGGGTTCAGTTTGAAGAGATAACAGAGAAATATGAAATATGGTTTTTTAACACTTACGGATTTTGTCGCGGAGCCGTCACGGGTGGACAGTCCACACGTGACCACGGCCGCTGGAAAGTAACCGAAACGTCGGTAATCAAAAAAGTGCTCCGCCACAAAATCCGTAAGTGTTGAAAAACCATGAGTGATACTCGCGTAAACCTTAGATATCAATTATCATTAACAGAGAGACAGTTAGACAGACAGACACACTTTCGCATTCGTAATATTAGTACGGATATTCTAATCGCTTTCTCCAATACTTTAGCTTCACTTTGTACTCAATTAGGAGACGAATTAAAAAAAAAAACTTTTTTTAGTGACCATCTTCATACGGAGAACACTCCCCCAAAATTTCATTTTTCTACGATCAGTGGTTGAGGCTGTGAGTTGATTCCTAAATGCATATCGTCCAGGACAAAAGATTTTATATAATGTATGTAAATATTATAAATAAATTGTATATTATATTTATTACTAAAAGCTTAAAAAGATTATAATTAAATCCAATCTCGTTTTAATGCAAACTATGAACACTATGCTCCTCGAGGAGCTACCACCTTAAAAAAACCGGCCAAGTGAAAGTTGGACTCGTGCACGAAGTGTTCCGTACCAATTAAGAGCAAAAAATTCAGAAAACAAAGTTCTTAAAGTCATAAAGCTTTTCACGATGTAGACGTACTGCAACGCCTCTCACAAACATTTAATTTATTTTGTTTTTAGTACATAGCGGCGATAGAATATTTTGTAAACATATTATGTAAAAATTTCAACTCTCTAGCAATTACCATTATTGAGCCACAGCCTGGAGTCAGACAGACGGACAGACAGACATTGTGGTCTTAGTAACAGGCTCCTGTTTTTACCCTTTAGGTACGTAACCCTAGATAATGTACGAGTATATCATTATTATCAAAATAACCAACTTCAAACATATTCTTACAACTCTTTGAGTACACTTTAAGATACCTGGCTAGACTTGTACACAAGAAGAGTGAACGAACTCATTTAATTTTAATAACTAATACAAAAGAAACTCATCTAAAGAGAATTTCGTGCCTTTTTAGATTTACGGTTCCCTCTACGATATATTTAGCTTTAAAGTGCTAATTTTTCTCTCATCGAGAGTCCTTATCCTCGTCCTTAATAGACTAAAACTTGCTTCGCTAAACGTGGCAAAATGTCTGCACCAGATTCTGAATATATATTTAGGTTTTTGTATAAACAGTTATTTACTTTAACGGAACGTGAAACAATAATGTTAAATACATCATTCGCTCACTATCTATAGCACAAACCATTGGTAAGATTTGAACTTGAGATTTGATAGTGAAACTATTATGTTCCCTTTGGTCTAGCACAAAATCAATTTTAATTTATTTTTCTTGATATAAAATTTACACATTTTATTTAGAGTTAAGGCCAAAACCACTAGAACTATTAAAGGCCGATACTCCCGCCCTTTTCAAAATTTCACGGAACCCTCTCCCGTGGGCCTCAGTTCGAAGTTTTTCGGGATTCGCGGGGAACGAACAATGTAACTTCTCTAATGACGGGTATTCTTCGTAATTGGGTATCTGTTTTATATTAATCAAATACTATACGCCTATTTATAGAAGTTTATTTTTGAATTTAGTCTGTTAACGCCCGCCTATTCTGAAGCGGATCGAAACGTGCTCTATATTTTAACTAATGGATATCGAGTACTGAAAAAGTTTTTATTTATTTCATTTCAACATGGCTGTGGCCTTGGTTTATTTGGTTATCGAATTTCAGAGAGAAGCAGTGGAGAATCCAAAAGTTTATTTGATAGAATAGAATAGAATATACTTTATTGTGTTCAAAATATTGTACAATCATAAAATTACACTTATCAAAAATTTATATTTGATTTTAACATTAGCATCGACTTTGTTTACGTGGAAATAATCTATCCCACGGGAGAATTTAATAGGAGTAAAAAGTATCCTATATTCAAAGTCAGTTTAATACCTTACCCGTATACGGAGCCCTTCGTACGTGAGTCCAATTCGCACTTGGTCGATTTTCTAGATAATATGATAGCCTATGTCACTCTCGGATCAGTACTTTTTGAGTTTATTCGTAACAAACATACAAAACATAAGATACATAAAACATGTAAAAATAATATCATAACAAACATATAAAATACATATAATAATAAATATTTCCTCTTTACTAACAATGTAAGATGTACTCTGGACCAGTTAGTATTTTAACCGATTTCCAAAAAGGAGTTGGTTACATGTTCTTAATAACCTACATGAAAAACCATGGACCACTTGCAATGCCAGAGCTTAGCTTCCCTTAGTCACCGAAAACGTGTTATGACTTTTAAAACTTTTCGTAATAAAAATACTGTTTGCTCGTTAAAAATAATGTGTGTTTAGTAGAAACATGCTAACACACAGACGCCTCTAATGAGATCCGGTCAAATATGTTACCCAAACTGTTAATTAGAGTTGCTCCAATGTTAACCTCTGACTTAACGCCTTCAGATAGTTAAATCCAAGAACAATTTCTGTCTGTATGAAATAAACATCTCACATCTTATAACTTTGACTAATAATAAATAGGAAAGATTTGTATTTTTGTATGTTTATAACGAATACGCTCGAAAAGAAAAAAAAAAGAATATAAAAAACTTTTATGATGATTGAATGTTCATATAACACAAATCATTTCACGCGGACAAAGCCGCGGGTAAATACTGTTTATATTTTTATATTATAGGTTATACAGTAACTTAACTTTGAGCGGTAAATCTTATTTCAATAAAATAAAAACAAACGCTTTCGTTGTAATATTTGTAATTTGCAGACCAAAATATTAAAATAGCGACAAAAAACTCTAAACAGAAATTTAAGTATATTGGGGGAAATTGAAACAGAGTTGACAGGCCTACGTCAGCATAGAAGTTGTAACAGATACAGATCGTGGATCTAAGTAATTTGGTCGCGTTATGTCAAACCCAGCTGACATATCACGACTTTAATTTGACATATACTGGCCAAATGACGTAGCTCCGTCAACTGGCTCTCTTCAATTTCCTCCATTATACAATACACTTTTTGTTAGTGCGCCTTAAAAAAACTGCGCCGAAAACTTTGTACCCCTTTTTCCGAAAGACGCGTAGATGTGAAAGCATGAAAATTTTCCCAGTTACAGTAATTATGGAGGAGGAGCGTGGAATGCCGTTATTAATTTTAAATACGCTACAATCTTGCATATTTTTTACTAAATAAAACGCTACAGTACCCACACTACAATATTTTGACATGACACAATCATACAATAAAACTCTTTTATTTATGCTTGAAGTCTGTAATTTTTTTTAATAAAATTTAATGGCCTGGTTACGAGACTTTTATGACAAATTGAAATCTGTGATTGAATTACAAATTTTTATGGTCGAATTTCGACCACAAGGTAGCCTCTAGTAATAACAAATGTGAGCAGTAAAACCTTTTCAGTAATACCTAACCTACCTAACAAGTCTTCAATGTTTAACTAATCACCACTATGCAAAAAATCTTAAATTCTAATGAGAATACCCGAATAAGATGTCGTAATTTGTGGCATATTTTCTCCGTGCTATATTAGCTGACGAGGCCCGGCTGGCAAATGAGCTGATATTATAGCCTGATGGGTTAATGAGCGGTGTAATGTGGGATCGAGCTTCTGCTGATACGTATTTCATCATCATCAGCACTGATTTGCTTTCGAGTATTGTGTTAGGAGTTTTTAAATTATATATTTTAGGAGAAAATTGTACGTTTAGGTCGCTTGATAGAAAGCAACTAACATCACTCTAGGACACTCGTAACATCAGAAAAATTGCATGAGCGTTACCGGCCTTTTAAGAAGGAATACGCATTTCTACTTTAAAGGTTGCAGCCGGCAGGTTATTATGATTTGGAATAAAAAAAACGCAACAACAGGCAAAAAGTCAATCATAATTTTTATTTCTATCAAAATTACAATTTTTTCATTTATAAGAATTTAATACAGATACGTTAATTGTTAACAATAATAAATAACATACTGTAGGAAATAGTAGCTATTTTACTCCATTAAATTAAAATATAGTGTCTTATAAAAAAATTTAAGGCAGCTGATCATTTTCAGAGTTTGGTTTGTAATTAATGTTATTTTGTAGAGAAATGCGCGCTTGTAAAATATTAAATCTCCAGCAAATTACCTAAACAAAAAATTATGAAACTCTAAAACTGGGTCAGCGCAATAAAAACCAAAAAAATATTGACGTCGAGACGTTTGTTTGATAAGATGTCAGCGGGGATGCGCACGCGCACACAATTTATTGTGGCGTAAACAACGCCAGCTATAACATTATTTCAAGAACACAATTGTAGAACCGCAAGCCAGACATACTGACATACTGTGACGTCATTTGTCGCGTGTGCTCTATATATTATAACTTTATAGTCAAAATAACCTTTCTGTACTTCTTAATACATATGATTGTTGTGTGCATGTGTGTGACATTTTTTGTGTGTATTTAAGCGGATATGAGAATGGTTTGGATTTATAAATTAACCCGGCAGAGCAACCAGTCGGATCCTTTGATCAATTATGCTACTAGTTTCACATATATTTTACAAAAAAAACCAAGAGCATGTAGACTCTGATTCTCCGTCAGTGTTTATTCCTGCCGGTAAGTAAAGACAAGCTGGAGAGGGAGAACAGACGGTCAAGCCAAGATCTCATTAAAAAAAGTATTGAAATGACAAAAGCGTTCGTTACGCCTTATATCATTTCCATACATTTTGTTTGGCGATTCTACAGAGAAACGAAAACGATGAGGTGTTGGCTAACCCCCCAAAGTTTTCCCTGTGAGCACTCGGGTAAGGGGGTCGCTACTCTCCAAAAGCTTACCATAAGCTGACCTACAGGCCTATAATCTTATTACGTGTAACTCGTGTGTGTGTATGACATTGAATTCCACCCAAACGAATTAATCGATTTTGTTGGAACTTTTTGAAATCATTCAAAGGATTTTGAGAATGCACAAGTCAAGACCGACAGAACAACATCTGTCGGGTCCGCTAGTTGTTATTATAATATCCTAGTTTATTTCCCGGGGCTTAATGTATCCATACATTGATTATTAACATAAACGGATACCAATAACCACCTAAAATTTACGTATAAATAACAGTAAATATAGTGGAAGCAGTGCAAGTAACACGTGAGTTTTATTAATGTTAAAAATGTACTGTTCCCGTGACACAAACAATTCGCGGGCGACATGTAGCAAGTAGGTATATTTAAGTAGTCGTACAGCGCTGTAAAGTTTTGCCGCAACGCGGAGTGGTGCATCTGGTTTGCATTTCGATGTCTCTATCGGACTAATTAATTGCCGGAAACCGAACTTTTCTTCGATTCTGCTAAACATATACAATTAATTTTCGTTCAGTTCTTGTCCCTGAGAAACCGCGCTTTTTGAGTTTGATTGATTGATAACGAATTTTTGAATTGTACAGTTTAGTTTAGAACTGTGATTATGTTGGGCGTTGAGTATTTTAGAAACAGGCGTTACGTTTTGATTCTAGAAGTAGGGAGGATACGTGTAAAATAAAATTTATTGAATACAAATCATTATGATACTGGGCTTTTTTGGGTTATAGTTACTCATATAACATTTCTTGCCATATATTTTCTGTCAAATAGGACGATTTTAAGAATAAAAGTTTTCAAATTTTTCTTTGCAGTAATTAACGAGTTTTAAGCGAAATAAATATTAAAGTACCGTGAGAGAGCCATGCTTTAGCACGAACAGGCCTGCTCGCTCGAACGGTCTCACAGATAAGTTACGTGAAATAGCGTTGCGCTTTATAATCTAATAGCTGATTGTGATTCTGTTTATCTTTTAACCCACTATCATAATAATTTGCATTCAATAAATTTTGTTTTACACGCATATTCACTATTGTCCACATCTTGTGTATATCTGCCTCTCCGTGACATGTCCACACAACAGTATACTACAACTACTAACAAAGCCAAATTTCTACCGGGTGAGATATACGGCGCTATTGTGTATGAAATTAGATTAAACCCCACTGGGGCAGTCCGTCTTTTAGGACTCTATCCAGGGTGTATAGGTAATAGATTAGTAGCCAGTGTTTACACTAGAGAAGTCTAGATGTGAGAAACGTTTTTGTTTGTAAACTAAAAAAAAGTTTAATATACTTACTGTTTCACCACTTACAGAAAGTCTACTTATTTGATGTATCTGTCAAGGGCCTGTTTCCTATCCATTACTTTATTTGACAGATTTTGTATTCTTCAAATCTGTCAAAAAAGTTGTGGATAGCCTAACAGTACCTTTAGCAGTAAGCGGTGAAACAGGCCTTTACATTAATATTTTAATAGTATACCCGATTCACCGTTGGCACGCAACTTCATATAAAATGTCAAAACTTGTATGAAATTCCGTGGCAAGTTATTTTGAACAGACAAATATAGCTTGACCACAGGCGCTTTAACTCGCCTTGGGTATGAGCGCGGTGCGGCAGGGGAGGGTTACCGGCCGCTCTACTCTGTCAGTTGACCGTCAACGCTGGCAGTATTATTCTCAGCCGTCCCCCGCCCCGTCCCACTTTGTCCCGCGCCCTTCTAGGGCAGTAAAGTTTATGGTCACGTTATAGCATGCCAGCCGTATGTCTTCAATCATACGAGTACGTAGATAAGCTTATTATTAACTCTCTCTTATCCATGCAAAATCTTCTTAACTTGATATTAATTATGATGTCAGGTTAAAAAGATTCTACACGCAATAAGCAAAGCTAGTTTACTGTTTGAGTATTATGGAGGGATCTGAGATACTGCCATTTTAATACTGAAACTTTTAATAATAATCTTATTTTAATTACTGATAAACTTTCTGTTAGGCTATCCACAAATTTTTTGACAGAATCTCCATACAACATCTATCAAATAAAGTTGTTATTAGGAAAAAGGCCCTTAGTGCATTTGTAATTAACGAAATTTTCAAGTTTTTCTTCTACTCTCCATATCTGGATTATCAGGCGATCCCCACCTGGGCCATTTCACAGAATCGACACATTCTACTAATTCGTCCGGTAAAAATTAGAAACGCTGACTTTTAATTATTTTCCGGAAACGCTGACGCGGAAAATTACATTGAAAATATAGCAAAAACATTCCCCTTTCGGATCAGTTTTAATTGAACATTGCCTATAGAACTTTCTCAATTTTTAAACCCCGATATAAAACACTGATAAAATACATGTAAAGTGTCTGTCTGTCTGTGCATGTGTGTCTGTCAATGTTACCTTAGCTTTCACTCGTTAATTGTCAAAAACCCAGTCACCGCTGTAAAAGCTGGTTTCATATCGTTAAAGATGTTTTTAACATGCATCGGTGGTATCACGTACTTACATACTTTAATCATATTTATGTATGTCACCAAATATAGAGATGTTTTTGGAGATATATTTAATTTTAATTTGGAAGAATGTTTAACAGAGTGCATTTTTGCATAAGAAAATAGGTGGGCAAACGGGTTACCTGATGGAAAGCAACTACCGCCGCCCATAGACACTCGCAACATCAGGGTGCAGGTGCGTTGCCGGCCTTTTAATGGCATGGCGTATAAAATCAACCGTGACCCAATACTACAAATATATCGCTATAAAATCTGTAAAACAGGTTTCATAGTCGACACCAGGTCGACAAACTATAAATAGGAATTCATCACATCTTACTAGAGAAAAGAATTTTATCCCCTTTAGTCATATAGTCATAACCCTAAAAATTATAGTATCCTTTAAGTACTAACTGGCACTGTAGATGACAGACTCAGAGAAGCACGTCGTACGACTTTATTACTACAGGGGTGAGGTTGAAAATAGTTACATTTCGGGGGCCAGCGACAGTACGTGAGGTGATCAGTTAGTGCGGTACTAAATATCGTTGTTTATCGTAAACGTCAGGGCTGCCAATAAACTTGACGAACGAATGCGGACGGCAGATATTTCCTTTGCCATTAAATTTGCAAAAAACAAGCGATGTGAAAAAAAACTGATGCAAACTAATATTAAAAAGTAACAGCTTGTCTGTCTGACCCTCTGTTATACTTGAACCGTTGAATTCTATACCTCTGTTAAAAAATTATAAATCTGTTTGTTTGTCTTTCTTTCGCGTCCACGAAACCACCAATCGACTTGATTTTGACATAGATTTATTTAATGTAGGATGGACTGTAACATAGGCAACTTTTGGTCATGGAAAACATAATGTTTTTAATGAGACTTTCAAAAAAAAGTCGTATTGTTACGTCAATATTTATATTTTACCCGAACGAAGGCGCGAGCAAAACTTAGTTTAAATATTATTTTTGGTACTAAATTTAATTTTTATTTTTGAGTTTCAATTGCAAAAGATGGACGGTTTTTATTTTATAAACGAACTACTGAGCGTAGAAGTTACGGGCGTGATTTAATTTTAAAAACATTTCTACAAGCACCCCTTATACTTTATTCCTTATCTAGAAGACGAATGTAGGAAGTAACATTATTAGAGTAATATTATGCTTCTTGCTAGCGCAGAATGTGTAATAGATTAGTGCTGGATATGTGCGAGTGTAGCTTAGTGCTGGATATGTGCGAGTGTAGCTTAGTGCTGGTGCATTCCGAGGCGGTAGGCGTAATCTAGCTGTACTGTGTCTAGCTGTATGTTACAACTATATCTAGATGGAACTACGCTTATAGCCGGTACTACCGAAATACTATAATTTACGATTACACACCAGCTTTTACCACAAATGGCCCAAGGCAGTTTTGGCATAGACACGGAAATTAATTTAACATTTGAAGACATAAGTGAAAGAAGCGGATAATTTGTAGTTTACAACTTTATTATTATTTTTATTTATTTATTAACTAGGACGCCAAACAGTACATACATTAATAAGTCTTATAGAATTGGTACATAAATATACAGGCGACACTGCATTTACAATAATAGCTTCACAAATTAAAATATTAAAATTAATTACATGTTGATAGAAAAATACATCAATTAGAATAATAAAATAAATTTAATTAAACTTATATACAAATTATAAATTATAAGAGAAATAACAATCTGATATTATAATAATAAAAAAAAGAACATAAAAGTACGACAATATTTTAAAAATTTACATTATTTTAAATTTTAAATTTGAATGGACACAAAATTATAAGATTATTAAAACACAAATAACATAAATAATAATTACATTATTTTTAAAAATTCATATAATTTAAGAAAAATAAAAGTCAATACAATTCCGATTAAACCCCGGCGATATTAAAATCACAGAAAAAGATCACACACAGTGTTCATAAAAATATACAGAGTAATCCCGATACATTAATTAAATAATGAATAATAATATCACATTATATCAAACCACAATAAAATATTTCCAAATTTTGTTTTTAAATATTTAAATCCGTCGTAGAGAGTAGCTATAAAAAAATATATAATCTATTCTCGATTCAATCACAGACGCCAATTTGGAATAAAGGTCTCATTACTAGGCCATTCAATTTTATAAAAAAATTAACTGACTTAAACCATAAACAAAGGAGTATTTTCAAATTATTGTAGTATGCGTAGCGTTTTATTTATTAAAAATATCCAAGATTAAAGCATATTTTAAAAGAGCATTGTTATTCCACGCTCCTCCTCCATACCAACTATAACTGGAAGAAAATTCACGCTTTAACATTTACGCGTCTTTCGTAAAAAGGGGTACAAAGTTTTCCGCTCCCGTATTAATATATAAATAATTCATTATCATTTCAATTTGATCGGACTTTTGTAATCGTGTTCTACTTTTAAAATTCAAAAGGTTATTAGAAACAAATTATAAGTAACACAACTATTGAGTAAGGCGGCCATGTAACTATTTAGTCAATACAAAACGTCCCATAAACGTTGTACTTGTCCGTCCTCGCAAACCGCTGGTGCGGCAGTGTGTAAGGGCCCTTAGCCCCCTCCTGGTCCATTGTTCAGTTCGTTACACCCCCGCCGTACTATATTAAACAAAACAATGATCCTTCGTGGAAAGTTTTTAATTTTTTCACTCTTCAATGAGCAAGGAGTGAGAAGTGAAGCTCAAACAACTGGATAGGACGCAAATTTCGACTGGAACCGTACTATTTTGACATAAAACGTGTCAACCCCCAGAATTTAACGATTAAAGTTTCAGTTAAAACGAAAAAACCTTTAATCCTTTAAAACTATTCATGATACACACCACCACTTACGATCGAATCTGCCCCCCTAGACAAGTGTCAAGCGAGTAACGTTTACGATAATCGCTTCGCTTACTTTGTATGGGATTGACGTATTCGAACTCGACTAGATCACGTGACTTTTCGTTCGTCTATATCAATCCCATACAAAAACACGCCAAGCGATTATCGTGAACGGTACTCGCTTGGCACTTGTCTAGGGTACCATTGTACCTCATAGGCAACCGACACTCGTAAATATAAGGCATCGTTAACAAACACCGGTATTTGAATTACGAAGGTCGATACTGCATCAACATTTGCATTTTGGCGATATCTATCAGTCGATATGATTTTTTGTGTCGCAATATGTTTAACTTATGTAAGTCTCGGGCACGCCAAAGTTACGCCCCAGCTGGCAATTATGCAGATACAAGTTACATCAACTTTAATAACATTAGTGATTAGATAATGAGGTTTTTGGGTTTCTAATTTATCTGAATGTCTGACTGCGGATTAGTGGTCTGGGTTTAAAATAAGATTGCTAGAGTAAACGATATATTTTTTTTTAAGTGATGGAAATGTGCTTTGAGGTTTTTTTCTGAAATATTTACGATGGAAAAGGGACTTGGTAAAACATATATTTAATTAAATAAGTAACTTGAGAACTTTTTAAAACGTTTTGGCATTTTACACAGGTCTACAATTTTTTTTGGTTTATAGCTTTCATCTATTTAATTTGCTAAAGTAACCTAAATATTTTAAAAGATTTTTTTATGATATTTTGGGGGCAAGCAAACAGCCGGGTTACCTGATGGAAAGCAACTGCCGTCGCCCGTGGACACTCGAGACATCCGAAGAGTCGCAAATGTGTTGCCGGCCTTTTTGAGGGAATAGGGAATGGAAGTAGGGATAGGGGGATTACGGAAATTGGAGCATCGGTAAACTCACTCACTAAACAAAACACAGACCAACGCCGTTTCACGCCAGTTTTCTGTTAGGCCGTAGTATCACTCCGGTCCAGCCAGCCCATTTGTGCTGAAACATAGCTATCCTTTAAATTAAATTAACGTGTATATCATAGGTTATAAGATCGACAATCCTTTTACGACCTTAAGTAAAAATGTGAACCCAAAAACTTGCGAGAAACCTGCTTTCTTTACTGCAAACTCAGAGCTGGCCCATTAGTGCCGCAGCCTGACGTGTTCGAGGTATGTGATGCAACAGTCAGACGGGTTCGAGAGGGTATTACCTGGCGTCCCAATTCACTAATACCTCTCGTATCGCTTCCCGGGTCTGCGATCTACCGTATTACTTCATATCATAACTGCTTTCATGTGTACTCACAGTATCTCAATATTGAATAATGATGAAGCTACTGCTTAGCATTAGGTAACTACAGTTATATAATTTCAGATGTACCAGAGGTCGATTTGTGGTCGAAATTCGACCATAAATATTTAAATCCATCGTGTAAACGAGCTTTAAAAATTTTATTCTATTTTCAATCACAGACTTCAATTTGGCATAAAAGTCTCGTTGCCAGTACATTAAATTTTATTAAAAAAAAGGACTCCAACCATAAACAAAAGAGCATTTCCTGTATGATTATCGTGTCATGTCAAAAATATGCGTAGCGTTTTGTTTATTAAAAATGTACAAGATTAAAGCATTTTGTAAAATAATATTGGTATTCCATGCTCCTCCTCCATATCAACTATACCTGGGAGAAATTTCATGCTTTTACATCTACGCGTCTTTCGTAAAAAAGGGTACAAAGTTTTCCGCTCGCGTAAATGTTGTTTTTATGTAGTCGTTTTTCAGATCATATTTTTGGTAAAATTATTTTTGCTGAGAATCCTTATACGCTGTTTATATTCTTGCGTCTTCTTGCTTCGTTATTTGATAATGACTGCTAAGTATCTTAAATCAACATATTTTCTTCATCACTTCATTACATACTTTTCGGTCAAAAATGTTATGTTAGCTATCGAAAAATCGAATGTTATGAAATCGACATTCGAACCATGTGTCGACTACGTACATTTTTATCTACGTGCATTTCGACTAACACATAAGGTACTTTTTAATCTCGACTAAATACTTTCTACTATACACACATATTTAGGATTTTTATTACATGATACACATATTTAATACACATCCAAGACCCAGGAACATTGGAAAGCTTTTATTCCGTCGACGGGATTCGAACCCGCGACCCCCACCCCCGCTTAAGCAACTGAGCCACAGAGGTCGTCTATGTCGCTAGAAAATCAAACCTATAGCCTAGATTATTTTTAACATATTTAGGAGGCAAGCGAGCAGACGAGTTACCTGATGGAAAGCAACTGGCATCGCCCATGGACACTCGCGATATCCGAGGGGTCGCAAGTGCGCTGCCGGCCTCTATTAAGGAATAGGGATAAGGGATTAGGAAAGTTGGGCCGCCGGTAAACTCACTCACTGAACGATCACAACACCATTTTACGCCAGTTTTCTGTGAGGCCGTGATATCACTACGCTCGAGCCGGTCCATTCGTGCCGAAGCGTGGCTCTCCTACGGCAATCATAAAGTTGCATTTTATCAGTCTGAAACTATCTCGTTCTCGGTTGACGAACGGCCTTAGCATTAGCATCGTAGAAATACGGAAAAATAGAGAAACTGACAGAGCGTCTTAGAATAAACAGACAGATTTTGTATATGGTTCGTCTCTGTCCTGCTGTAGAAGGAAACCATGCTAATTCCACTGTTGTCGACTGTACACAGATCTATTTCATCTCTAAGATAACGCAAGAACAATACGCGAGTGAATTATCTTAATGCAGTCAATTTGCAACGCGCGCTGTGCAGCCGCCAGTCGGTAACAATCAAATTAAACCCCTACTGATATAACTAACTTTGTAGCCGAGCCAAACTCAACACTTAAGGCTCTGACTCAAAACTTAATCTGAGGGCTTAGCCAAGACCTAAACGTTTTCGTTTCTTTGTAGAATCGCCAAACGAAATGTATGAAAACGACATAAGGCGTAACGAACGCTTATGTAATTTTATACATTTTGTTTGGGGATTCTACCAATAAACAAAACGTTAACGTCTAGGCTGACCCCCTGTTCTGTTTCGTAAGTTCATCTTCTTCAACCTTAATGAAACACATTTTTTCATGCACTATTTCCACTATATTCAATTCGATTTTACAAAATAACAAATACACGACCGGTTTCGACAAAGTCATTATTAGATATCATAAATTTCTACCATGAACCAACAATACAATCAATTAAATATATATAACTTTTTGGTAAAAGATGGTCCCGGTTCTTAAGGTTCTTTTAGCCAGCTTAGATCTCGAACGGGTGGTAGTCTCAGCGTTCAAAAAGAGAACCTATGAAAATACCAATTTTGAATAAAAAAAAGAGATTTATTTATTTATTCGTTCATAATAACTAGAGGTCGTCCTGTGGTCGAAATTCGACCATATTGCTCAATTCAATCACAGACTTAAATTTGGCATAAATGTCTCGTTACCAGGCCATTAGATTTTTAAAAAATCACAGACTTCAACAACCAACAAAAGAATATTTCGTGTATAATTATGGTGTCATGTCATCCTATTGGCAAACTAACCTTTTAAGAATTCAGCAGAAATAAAGTGCCTATAGATTTATAAAATATGTTAATCTTTCACTCCATGAATGTTTAAATATGTTATAACGAGAAAAAACAAAAGAGAATGAGATACTCGCCAACTGTGATAGGCATCCTTTCTGCACTGTCTTAAAGAAGAGTGCTCACACACTTGGTCAGTATAAAATCGTCTTAGCCTGGTTTTAAAAGGCAGCCGTGAACGAAACTACGTAGCCTTAAACCTTAAAAACTGTCAGAATCAGAATCTTAGTGCTTCTGAATTCGAAATGCAATTAAAGCTACTACATTAAGTATGCCCGCTAGGAAGATGCAATAATTCAATTCTATTCCCTGCTATTATTATAATGCGAAAGTTGAGAACTACTGGGCGAATTTAGATAAAACTTTAAGGAATATTCAACGACCAGCTGACAGTGGTGTTATTTTACTGGAACATACGATTTTGAATGACTACGTTTTAACTAACCTAGACATATTTTGCAAATTCGATTTACAAATATTTTTTAAACGTCTACTAATTAGCCATTAAAATATTTTTTTTATTTAATTAATTACAAGGATTTACAAATTTTTGGAATATTTTTATCACTTTAGTTATTATTTATTTTCTCAACTTATTACTAATATATTTTTAATAGTAGCAATGAATCAAAAATATGATCTTAAAAGGTCTCGCCAAATTACCAAATAGCTTTACATGTACCCGAAGCAGATGACTAACTATATACTTTTTATATTTTATGATTATGGCTAACAAAGTGTATTGTCATAACAATTATACAGTATAATTAATCTTGTGGTAGTTTTATTATTTCCGGTGCTCACGGAGCCAGACGCTAAATATAAAGTAATTATGCCGCCATTGTGAAGAAATATGGCCGCCTAACCACCGCGTTAGTGGCTACAGCGGTTGGCGTCGATAGTCAATACTTTGTAATAACTATTAATAATGATTATGACTGTAAACATAGAAACGTCATAGGAGGTAGTTAATTCTGGATTAAAATAATAGTTGCAAAAAGAACAAAAATTAACAATAAAGAACAGTAAAAATTAGAATCTTCATACCATATTCCACCTGCGGCACTAAATATACAATTTAGTATTTTTGATAAATAAAGTTGTTACTAAGCTAAACTTAGGGTACTTAAAAAAATGTTGTACGTGTTGCCAAAAATTTACATGTATGCACCTTGTTAGAGATTCTGAGATCTTGTCAATCGTTTAATAATAACTATATATCATGTTCATACAAGATAAATTATGTACTCGAACACTAGCGTGGTTTAAAATTAAACTAGCTGAACAATGATATTCAAGCCGCGCTTTTAGGATAACTAAGTTACTCTACTCTATGAATTTATGTTGTGGTGTGAGCGAGTTTAATGTCCAAATATGGCATTAACAGTTCCAAATATGGTTAATGACGTAAACAGTCCACAAGTACACATTGATCGCGAGTTACAGTAAATCAGAACAGCATGTCGATAAGTTGAGCGTTGACATGCGGCGTTTGAGTTTCGTTTATCTGGGACATCAGCTGATTTGACTGATGTGTGCAAACGTTAGGCGTCCATTAGACGGTCATGCAAGCGTCACTAGCGTCAGTCAATTCCATCAGTCAAGGGCGCGTTTAATTAAGCTTCGTTTTGTAAAACTTAACTTTTATTGTGAATGGTGAATTCCCCCTTAGCTGCCTGCTTCTTACCATGGTCAGCATCGAGACCATATGCCACAACAAGTACTTAAGAATTTGTGTGGATCTCCTGTATCTGATGGCACGGCAGACACCGCCAAGTTAAGCCTGAAGCAAATCCTGCCGTACCATCTTTACAGGAACCGTTTCGCCGCATTTTCAGCCGCTATTTGAGAGCTCTCTGACATCACAAAACTGAAATTGTAACCATCTAGTAAACTCACAACACATATTTAACATCCAAAATTTCAAATCTCTAGGTCATTTAGTTTTGTAGTTAAGCGTTAGTAAAGTTTTGCATTTTCAACACTCACTCACTCATTCATGATCAAAATATAACTACATCTTCTCATAAACTTAAAGACAGTTACAGAGATATGGTTTAATGGTCACACAGAGGGAACACTATAAAAACTAGGATAATCGAAAAAAAGTCAAATTTAAAATTGACGAAAACTCAATAATAAGTTTTTGTCAATTTTCTTGGTGATGACATCAGAGCCTCCTTAAATATTTGTTCTGTTTTTATTATTTATTAAGCCGCTATAAAGCGGAAACAAAAATTAACTCCGTTGATCTGACGAGAACCCACGTACTCAATGTCAACGTCCGTACCACGTTAACAACTGTTGTGGTGATTTTATTAGTTGTTCTTCTAGAGATAGGAAGTATTTTGAGGAAGCGAATCCATTTAAAAACCGCCTCTGGTTTTTCTTTTTTCAACTAAGTCTATGCCAAAATCAAGTCGATTGCTTGCTTCGTTGGGACTTGAAGAAAGCAAAAACAAATAAATACTAATTCCCATTTCTAATAAATATATATATATATATATTAGAAATGGGAATTAGTATTTATTTGTAAACAAACGATATAAACGAGAATATTATGAATTAATGAGTGTATTTCTCAAGCGAAAAGATTCTGGGTACGATTTATTAGCAATATCACTGAGACGCTTATGACATTAAAACAAGCTAATTATCCAAAAATTACTTCTATAACACTTTGTAATAAATTTCTTGGAAATAAATAAATTCCTATTCTTAAAAAAAAACAAAAAATCCCGACAGCAGAAACCATTGCAATATTCGAATACAATATTCGAATTTGGCGCCAAAAATCCGCAATTTTTTTTTGATATGTCTAGTGTCACCCTCACAGTAAATATGAATCTAACGACGCCTCTCAAGCCAAATCCATTGAGCCGTGTAGGCTGCATAGAGTGCCAAACAATTATACATAATTATATACATACCCTCGAAAAACATAACCCTACTTCTGGCGCAGTCGGGTAAATATATTATTATCAACAATTTTATGTCGCATTTTGGTTAAAATTTTACTTCTGATAAATTTTTAAACTTAAAATTATTTTTTAGACTGTCCATCACTAATAAAACTAAAGTACACTATTTATACGTCTGTAGATGTTGTGTGTAAAAGAACGCTCGAAATATAGCATTTGCAGTTCAGCTGTATAAATGTACTAAATTCGTTGTATAAATGTAGTAAACTTAATCAAAATGGCTTAAATAGTTTACGATACAAATAAATATAAACAAAACACCAAACTAACCAGAAATCTACTGGGTTTTAAGATGAAGATTAGACAGACGCGCTTTCGAATTTATAATATTACCAGCTAACTTTTGCCAACGTCTTGACTGACTTCTAAAATGGCGCGAAAATACGAAAATTTTGGAAACATTTTTCTTATGATCAAAAGTAGCCTATCTGATAAGATAATAAGTAGCCTTTGTTACTCTCCATCCTTACGAATAAGTCTATGGCAAAAATCATGTCATTTAATTACTGCCAACAAACACACTTTTTCATTTATAACACAATCTGAAACTTCAGATTTAGGCACTCCAAAGACAGTTTTTAACAGTCATATCCCTACATCATAGTGAGATTAGGTAGCAGTATGTTTATCATCGCAAGTAGGTACCAGGGTAGCAGCCGCGAGGAGTTATCTTCACACCACATTGGTGGGCACTGAAGCATAAACCCCTCACTTGTTGCGCGAAAATCTATCCGATATCACAAACTATACTACGAAAATATTATTACAATGTTTGTTTAAGAGTTGCGTACCAAGAAATCATCTTATTCGGTTTTACATAACGTGCGAGGCCCGTGGCAAATTTGTTATCGTTCCACTATGTCAAACCAATACAAAACACGTCAAGCGGTTATTGTAAAAATTAATCGCTTGACGTGCCACGTCACTGGCCGCGGTCGTCGTGCAAGCATCTATACAGTCGATTGTAGTACTTTGTCGAAGAGTTGATCTAAGGATTAATGATCATTGACTTGGGGGGCAATTCTCAGGATGTGAGAAAAAGTTCACGCTCGAATAAAACATCGAGTGTAAACTTTTTACGGGTGAAATACAGTTTGTTGTATTCTCAGCGCTTTCCACTCGTAATATTTCATCCTTTTTCCGAAATATATCGAGTGTGAAGCGCTGAGAATACAACAAACTGTGTTTCGCTGGTAAAAAGTTCACACTCGATAATTTATTCGAGTATGAACTTTTTCTCACATCCTAAGAATTGCCCCCCAAGTCATTGATCATTAATGTCGCTATCGAGTATTCACAAATACTATCGCTTCAAACTCATGGTAGAGTTATATGGGGCATACTGTGGGTGTCTCCCACAACGTAAAATTTTAGTATAGCAATTTTAGTTCCGTAACTGTCCGCTAGAGGCGCTGTAAAATTTTGTCATACTAAAAAATTACGTAGCTTTAAACTCAAGGTAAAGTCACTACTTTGTCGTCGTTTGCTTGTACGATGATCGAGCTACTCAACGATCTAAAAAAGACAACACTTTTTGAGTTAGTGTATTAAGTGACTAAATTAGTGACATCAGTGACGAAAAGTGACTGTGACAGAACACAGACAATAGTGTGTATTCTACTATATGAAAGTGTTGATGGACGAGTTTACTCTACTTAGCAGATTCAGTTAGCGTAAAATTACTGATTAGTCTAAGCTAGTAATTTTTATGAAATACATGAATTACTCATGTAATAAAAAAAACTTTACGTTAATTGCCGACAATGTGGAGCGTGCATAACATTTACACTCTAATGTCTGGTTTACACGTGCTAAGTAGATAAGTAGGTAACTAAATTTTAATTGCATGTAAATACCAAATTTAGTAGCAAGTTGCAAGTTTAATGTAAAATTTAAGTCATTAAACATGCAAATCGCTAAAAAAATTTGTGTTTACATGCAATTATTAACTTAAAATTAAATTAAAATTTAGTTACCTACTTATCTACTTAGCACGTGTAAGCAAGACATAATGGCAAATTCGCACTTAACTCCAAAATAAATCTTCCAATCTCCTTCAGTGATAAAAGTCCATGAACCTATTATGATCTGTAATTACTGTTCATTAATTACAGGGTATGTCGATCTTATTGTTATTAAGCTAACATACATATTTATTTCAAAGACTTTAAATTAAACAATTTTCACATACTAAATAATATTTAATTATTTAGTAATTTTGTAACAACGCCATCTGCCGTCAAGCGGCGGTACCATCGCTATAGCTGGCAGAATAAAGACATAAAGTGCGAGATGTCGGCGTCGGCAGCGACCGTAAAACAGTTTAACGGCGTCGGCCACGTTAGTCAACACGTAGCCGGACAATTTTAATAAATACGCCCCGTGCGCGTTACACGCTGATGGGGAGATATTTTTCCACGCAATATTGTACGATAAAAACTTATACACCGAAACGAAAGTTGTATCATAGACCAATCCCTCTATGGTTGTATGTTAAAAACTATGTTAAAACGTTTGTTTATTATATGTTTATTAAAATTATTTGCCACATTCTATTGTATCTGAATTAATAATAATAGCTTAAGTTACAAATAATAATATTAAGCTTAAGTTACAAACTGTGCTTTAACATTAGGGTCGTAAACTCGTAACTCGTAATGATGTCGTTCATTCTAAGTACAATCAGGGAATTTGAAACAGAGCCAGTTGACGGATCTGCGTCGTTTGGCGGAATATGTCAATTCCATGTAAATCGTGATCTGAGTGAGTGAGTTTTTCGGAGGCCCGACTTCACTAATGCCTTTTCCATATTCCCTACTCCCTTCCCGTAAAGGCCGGCAACGCACTTGCGACTCTTCGGATGTCGCGAGTGTCCATGGGCGACGGCAGTTGCTTTTCATCAGGAAACCCGTCTGCTCGCTTGTCCCCTAAATATCACAAAAATACTTTTGACTCGTATTATACTCTTAAACTTACAAAAGTATCTTCCTGTTTCCAACAGCGGAATAATAAACAGACTTAAAACGGATTCCAAACTCAGAAAAGGCTAAAGTTAAAAACTATAAGAAAGTTTAAGTACCTGTCTCACTCTAAATAAAGATATTCTGTCTAGACCTGGATACCACATACACAAATCTATAATTTTGTTCTTTTACGCTTTTTAGAAGCTTAAGAGGCTTTTAAAATTAATCTATATTTATTAAATATATAAAAGAAAGTCGTGTTAGTTACACCACTTATAACTCAAGAACGGCAGAACAGATTTGGCTGAAAA
>JAOTAV010000023.1:2229773-2258501 GCA_026546445.1 Cyclargus thomasi | reverse complement strand
TTTCCTGACCATCTTGGTTTGTGAATCTAAGCAATTCTCACGTCCCCTTGAATGCCGACAGAAAACTTCGTCAAAATAGTCCTGTACGCGTACGAAGTCGCGGGCAAAAGCTAGTTGAAATATAAAAATGTATATTTTATGTATAGATTGTTAAGTAGGTAAGTTAAAAGGTTTGTTTAAATTGTTACCACGAAATGCATAGCAATATTATATGGGAATTCGAAAAGTATGTTTGTTTGTTTGCCCTTCCTTCACGCCCTATCGAAGCAACCAGTCGTCTTGATTTTTAGCATAGAATTAATTATAGACATGAGATAATTTTTTCATGAAATAAGGGGGCAAACGTGCAAATGGGTTACCTGATGGAAAGCTACCGCCGCCCATAGACACTCGCAACATCAGGGTTGCAGGTGCGTTACCGGCATTTTAAGAGGGAATACGCTCTCTTCTTGAAGGTTTGCAGGTCACAGCGGTCCGGAAATACTGCTGGTGATAATTCATTTTGCAGCCCTTGTACCCTAATTTAGAATAAACTAGCCTTCAGAGTTTTCGGCGGCGGCCGTGAGAGGTCGCTAATGGCGGTATGTGCTAGATTTATGAACCCTGCTCACTTACAGCGTTCAGCTCTAGTACGTTATACTCGAGTGTATCATATATCTTATGCAGATAATTTTCAATGCCCTATTTCCAATTATTTTCTTTTAATATATTTTTTTTATGTCTGTGCATCACGCCGAGACTACGGAACGGAATTATTATCCACTAGTTGGTGCATGCAACTTCGTTGCGCGAAAATTTGTTTGTCACGCGGAAACTGTACATTTTCCCGGGTACATGTTGCCCAGAGTTAATAGCTATTAAACAGACAACATTTGTTCCGTAGATTTGTGTTCTATTACTGTTCCTTGTGATTATCATGTAAAAATACTAAATGTACAGACACGCCAATTTTACTGTTTTATTATATGTATAGATGAGGGTTATACAGTTTGGGTAATAGCTCAACTTAAAAATATAAGATTTTATTTTAATTAAATTCCACACCTTTGGCACACGAATAAAGCTTCGCGCACACTGTTGTAGGGCGTGCCGGGGCGCATCGCATTTTTCATACAAAGGGCGCGCTCGGTCATAAAAGTGTTAAGAATACGATGCATTGTCTATTATATCTGGAAACAGTGGTTTTAGCATGAGTTTGAAACCATTTAGTATTGTCGATACTCGACAAAAACTACGTCGATTTAATTATTGCAAAACTTTACAACGCCTCTAGCGGTCACTTGCGTGACTAAAATTGCCATACTAGGAAAGCATTTTCGTTCATCATCATTGACTTCTTTCGTTGTTCCAGGCAATGTTGTTCTACGCGCCCCGGTGGCTGTGGAAGTCGTGGGAGGGGGGCAAGATCCGGGCTCTGATGATGGACCTGGACGTGGGGGTGTGCACGGAGATAGAGAAGAAGACCAAGAAGAAGCTCATCCTGGACTACCTGTGGGAGAACCTGCGCTACCACAACTGGTGGGCCTACAGATACTACTTGTGCGAGGGGCTCGCTCTTATCAATGTTATAGGTATGTTAACACGGCATACTTGTTTTCATAAAATTACACAATAAACTGACGGTCACTTGCAACAACAAGGAAGTATGCAAGGGCTTAAATTTTTAATTTCATTGAATGAGGAGTAAACCAGCAGTAAACCACTCTAGACAAGCGGCAAGTGAAAATCGTTTATTAAAATCGCTTGGCGTGTTTTTGTATGAGATTGACATAGTCGAACGAAAGTCATGTGACCTAGTCGTAAGAAATCGTGACGTAAGCGTAGCGCAAATTGGAATCGCATCGAAGCGTGTGCTAAGTTGCAAGTGCATTGCCGGATTTTAAAGCAGAGAATAGGGACAAGGGGATCTTAATAAATAGGGGATAGAAATACCGGGAAGGGAGATGGGTTTACGGTAAATACTTAGACATTATGTGCTTCGTGATTCTGTAACATTTTGATAATAATATATCAAATAATGTGTTTAAATGCCCTGTTGGGATATCTTATTATATATAATTCTTCTGTGAGTGTATGTCACTGAACTTCTCTTAAACGACTGGACCGATTTTGATAAAATTTTTTGTGTGTGTTCAAGGGGATCTGAGAATGGTTTCACAAAATAGCTCGGCAGGACAACGTCTGCGGGGTCAACTAGTAAGAATATAAAGAAGTAGTTCAAGTTCTGATTACCATATTCTATGTCTTTACTAAACAAGCATCTTAACAATATTACTGTATTTGGGCGAACGAATCTCGATGAAGCATTCAAATCAAATCAAAATCTTTTTTGTTCAAAATAAGTACTTAAAGTACACTTTCTGAACGTCGAGACTACGGTGCCTACCACCGGTTCGGGAACTAACCAGGCGAGTTCTTGCAGAGGACCTTTTTCAAATCCGCTTAGATATGAAATCTAAGAAAAAGCAAAACAAATTTAAGATAACAATAATCCTACTAATTTTAGAAACGCGAAATTTTGTGAGTTTGTGAGCGTGTTTGTCACTCATTCACGCTTAAGCAGCTCGACCAATTTTAATAAAAATTGACATAGAGATTGTTGACTTTCTGGATTATCAAACAGGATATATTTTAGCCGGAGGCCCGGGCAAAAGCTAGTTTAATAAACGCAGACTTGAAAAAATGCCTCTTAATCCAGTCGGATAAAGTCGTGGCCGTGTTATCGGAGGGGTTTAATGGAATATGATACCGGCACCAGTTTACTGCGTCAGTACAGATGGTGTAGTTAGCGACATCGCTCGTAAAACTGACCGTATCTCGCGTCTTACATATCCCCCTACTAAAATAAAGCCCGATTATACTAGTTATACTCGTCTGTGTATGTTCTGACGTAGACAATGTTCTATGTTTTTTTTTTTTTATTATTGTTATTGTTAAAAAGTTTAAGGGTAATTTATACCAAAACTAGATATACCGGTTATAATCGGATAACTTCCTTCCTAATTTATTTCCCTGGACGTCCAACCTCAAGGCTAAAGTTGGCAAAAAATTTTCAAATAGTGCGAAGTTGATTGTGGTGCGTTCATTCGCTCATTCGCTCTTGTGGGCAAGCGACAACTTCGCACGAGTTGCACATTCAAAATTTTATTACTCATGAGGGGAAAGTGGTATCTTCGCGCACGCTTTTGGGTTCGGAAAGACGCTAATTGCCCACTTCACAATTACCACACTAGTTTTGATTAATTTTGTCAATTTAATTGCGACAAGTAAACTCCTCGCACCCAAGTTTACTTGTCGCACTCAACCACTTTCCCCTCATGAGTAATAAAAAATTACATAATCAAAACGTAAATTTAAATAAAAAATGTATTGAATTAAAGTTATAGTCATCCGTACCAAAGTCCACGAAGTGCTACCACGTAACATTAAGGTCTATAAAACATTTCTAAATACGTAAAATACAAACATAACTTTTGAATATAATAATACATGTATAATGAGGGAAATTGAAAGAGACCCAGTTGACGGACCTACGTCGTTTGGTTGGAATAGGTCAATTCCATGTGAGTCACAATCTGTCGGCTGGGTTTGTCATAACGCAACCAATTTACTTCACCCACAACCTGGCTCTGTTTCAGCTTCTCTGATTGTACATATTTCTTCACATACACTTCTCGCTATTGAAATACATTTAAAATATCGATTTCATACATTTGTGTCCCCGTAAAAAAAAAGTATTTCAGGGAGACACAAACATTTGGCCACAGTACGGTAATATTTTAAATATTTTCAATAATCGCTGTCGTGGCGGTGGGACGCCGGTCTCGTACTGTGGTGTCGGGTAACGGGCTGCGTGTTGTTATTAGATTGCGGGAGACACGCGGAATATTATATCAGGGATGCCCCACACGCGTATGTTTTGTCAATACAATCTATAACTTTCTCGTTTATACAAATAGGAAAAGATACACTTAAAAATACGAACATATATACGGTTGTATGGAGAAACCTCCTCCTTTTTTGGAAGTAGGCTAAAATAGAAAATATATTTACTACACTCCACACAGTTGTTTTTTTTTATGAAGAGGACGAACGAGCAGGCAGGTTAGGTTAGCTAGCATAAGGTCTGGTTTACACGTATCAAGTAGATAATTAAGTTAAATTTTAGTTAACTACTTAATGCGAGTAAACCAGATATTACGTAGAATTTCGAAGCACTGCGAAGCATATCGTAGTATTCTGTAGCAATTACCGTCATCCATATAGGAGTTGCAAGGGAATCAACGACCTTTTAAGAAGCCTATTGCTTCTTCTAATTTGATAGAAAAGGAAATTTCGGTTCGTGCGTTCTGGAGGAAGTTTGTAAGGAAGGACACCCCGACTTATTTATTTATAAACTTCCTCAAATCTAAGTTAACAAAGCTAACGTACTTATTTTTATATAATAGATAAGTATTATGTTCTACAACGGAAGTTAGTAAAGTATCTCTATACCAAATTTCAGCAAAATAAGTTCAGTGGTTTGGACGTAAAGATGTAACAGGCAGACGGATAGAGAGACAAATACATTTTCACATTTCTAATATTTCAAGAATGAATAAAATCTTCCATGAAATATCATATCTTCCATGAAATATATATCAAGCAATGTTTTTGCAAATTTTGGATCAGTTCGGACCACGGAGTCGGGCTCTCCTATAAGTACAACCTTAAACCCCCCCTTTCACCCCTATAGAATTTACTATAATTGACTTCTCTATCGCCAGGGCAAATGTTCCTGATGAACCGTTTCTTCGACGGCGAGTTTATGACGTTCGGGCTGGACGTCATCGCGTACATGGAGTCAGACCAGGAGGACCGCATCGACCCCATGATCTACATATTCCCCAGGTATACAAAGAGAGAAAGAAAAGATAAAAAGATAAAGAGGAAGAGGCACATAGGGTGCATTCTTTAGGAAAATATGTTTTGGTCAGAAACGCAAGTTAATAGATACCTGATTATACCATTTAAATAAATAAATATCGGATATGCCACGGCACGCCCCGACACAGTACGCGTGAAGTTTTAGTCACTTCCTTCTACTAATTAACGTTAATTAGCTATTTAGTAATTGAGATGATTGAATTAATAATGCGATCCGGTTGGGACAGATATTGGTTGTGCAACAATAATTAACTGCACATATTTGACCTACGACTAATTGTAATTCTAGAATAGCTTTGCTCTATCACGCTTAGCAAATGACCTGTAGGAAATGTCAATAATAATAATTCATACTTAATATATACGGTACACTCGTAATATGACACAAATTATTAAACAAAATAAAAATATTTTTTGATCGAGTAAGTGAAGCGAGGAAGATGATCGTAACAAAATCGATAAAGTCATTTTTGAAAAATATGAAACACATTCAATTATAGCAAAATTGTATTTTCTTGTTTCAGGATGGTCAAGTGCACTTTGTTCAATAAGTTCGGGTCCTCGGGCGAGGTGGAGCGACACGACGCGCTCTGCATCCTGCCCCTCAACGTCGTCAACGAGAAGATCTACGTTTTCCTGTGGTTCTGGTTCGTCATCCTCGGCTTCCTCACCTTCATCACGCTGGTTTACCGGGTCATCATCATCTTTTCCCCGCGTATGCGCGTGTACATGATGCGCATGCGCTTCCGGCTCGTACGGCGGGACAACGTCGACACGATCGTGCGCCGCAGCAAGATGGGCGACTGGTACCTCCTGTACATCCTCGGGGAGAACCTCGACTCCGTCATCTTCCGGGACATCATGCACGAGTTCGCGAATAAGCTGAACCACAACTATCAGCACCACATTCATGGCGTCCCGGACGCGTGACCTCCGATCCCGGGGTGGGTGTTCCACACTTGACTGACGTCGTTGCAGCGCGATATGGACCCGCCCGTCTGAAGCGCTGGAACTGAGTCTCGCAACTCTCAAGGGAACAATATCTTCGTTATGTGTATAGTAAAAGCCGAGCCCGAGCGTGGCGCCTTGGGCCACGCCTCGCCTCGCCCGCGTCGGACTGTACTACAGTGTATTATAGTTGTTAAAGACTCGTGGAACGGTACTCATAATGGTTACAGTGCAATTCTAAATACGCAATAATATATTGTACTTAATAATTAAGAACGTGATCTCAGGATGAATCCTATCGAAAGCCTAAGAGAAGTCATCGCGACGGCTATCCCGTTAGAATAACTAGTGTTCAACTTTTAGAGGTATTTTTAACTCGTAGTTCGCTGCTCATAGTGATTGTTTGTCAGGATCGCTTAATTTTTTTAAAGTATAGCAAATAATCGAAGATAAGCACACGGAAGGCACACTGTTTATCTTATACACGATTTCACACTTGCAAAGTTTGATCGACCAATTATAAAATTAAAGCAATAATTAATGGAATAATAATTGTAGACTTAGTGATTATAATTGGAATAGAAATAATTGTTGACCTAATGAACGAACGTCACAAAAATGTCGTACTTGTTGACGTATTCAACTTTTGCGCGCCAAAAGACATTTTACGTTAAAATATAGAAACGAAGAAATAAATACAACTGTAGATATAAAATATTATCTGACTTCGATTATAATGTTACATTGTTACGACTTGTGTTCATTTATTGATTTTATTGTAATGATTGTAAATATAATTCATAATATAATTCCAAATGTTCGTATGCATTTTCTTTTGTCTATAATATGATTAATTATAAATGTCAATTCATAATTATTCATTTCGTATCATGTATTTGCTTGCCTGAAGTTAGTTGTTGGGTCAATTCAACAACGTGCAGATGAATACTAACTTCAGGAAAGGGGATAGAGGTCAGCTCACGCCGAGATACAATACGTCATTGAATTTAGCCAGTTATTTATAACCGAACAAACTTTATCCACTACACAAAAGGTTACATGGTTCATTGCAAGAGTAGTACCGCGTAGCTTAAATCAAATTTCGAACTCTGGTAATGAAATATTGTTTCATTGTCGGCTGAATAGAGGTTTGCCATAAGTTGATATCATAAAATAAACGTTGATCTCGGTGTGGCCTGAGGTGAAAATAACAAAGATACTCGTTACTAATACGATGCCGTGTTAGATGATATTAAATCTGAGAAAAAATTGTGTTCTTTGTAGATTATAAATGAGATTATCGACGTAAAGGGTATATTGGGTGTTATTAGAGAAATTGGTGTTTAATTTATTATAATTGCTTAATATTGTGTTCAATACAATCGGAGTGCTTCCAAAATTCGATGACGTGGCGTCATCAAAGTAATTAGTGCTGGTAAAGTGCGAGTTTCAGATTGTATTCGGAACGTATGGAGATCAGCTAGTCCAAAGGTTACTACGGATGATGTAAACGATTTAGAAAATAAACGAATCAAGCATATAGATAACGGTTTAAATGCTACATTTAACCTTATACTAGACGATCTTTATACTCATATAGCAATATTATTTGTTGAAGTAGCCTCACGGAGAAACTGAATGTTACCGTGGGGCTCACTAACGTAGAACATGTATCTAGTCACTAATATGCAATCAATGTGAACAAAACCAATTTCAATAAAGTTTTATTTACAAAGAGTAAAGTTATTAAATGTGCTCTACATTTCTCTACGAACTATAAACATTCAGCATAATACCAGCAGTTGACAAGATGGCAGAAATAAGGCAACCCCACAAAATTATGATCTGAAGTATATTATTAATTAGCATTTATAGTTGCAATTAATTTGTTAACTGTTTTCCGAAGTGAATTTGTAACACCTTAAGGTGATAGCGCACTACGTGACAGCCCGAAGCCGAAACACTACTCGACACTTCACTTTCTATAGGACCGATATTTTACACACTTCAGTTACATGTAACTGAAGCGTGTAACTGAAGTGTGTAACACTTTCAGAACCTGAAGTGTCGCGACACTTTAGTGCGGTCTCTCCTTACTCTCAAAATTTGGTCCTTTGGGGTCAAACCACACCGCAACGTGATGCGTAGATATACGTAGAATTTCTTCTTTATACCTTTACGGAGTCGACAGATTTCAATATCCTAGAATGATGTCCCTTCATGACTTCAATTGTGAAAACGTCTTGCAGGTTACATTAAAATCTGTCTATTTCATGCATAGTTAAAAATCCATCTACGCGTACCGACGCATCACATTGTGACGTGTCTTTACTCTTATAATTCGACTTGATATAAAACGTTATATAAAATTACAATTGTCTGTTCTATAATTCGTCGTGAGTTTTGTTAGCATTAATTGCCCCGGTCGAAAGCAATTGAGTCTAAAGGTGGATAATCAGTATTGTTTATTGTAGAGAATATAAGGAATGCCAAAAAATGTGCCAAAGTAATAAGAAGAGGGCCACTGTAAGGAGAAGTTACCGTTGCGGTTAACGAATAAAACATTCGAAATATTTGTCATTTTATTTTAAACCACACACATAATTAATTATGACCCTGAGATCTCTCTACCTATATATTCATACGAGTATATCGTATGTTCACAGAAATTATTAAAAAAAAATCAGGTTCAATCAGGCTGACGTATTATTATCATTTTTTTTTTAGAACAATATATAAAGGTAACCCTCCGATGCTCGTGGTACGCGACTACGACTGACAAAAAATTTAATAATTTGCCACTTTATGAAAATAAATATTTAACCAAAATCATAATGCGACATTTTATTAACATTTTTCTATTGTGGTCGCTAGTCGCGAGAATTGGATAGCCACATGAAGACACGGCCAGTTTTGGGATAGTAAGCTAATGCCAGTAATTTAGCAAGCTAGTACTTCTAGCTTCATGTAGACTAAACTATTATTAGAGCGTCCGTAGATCTTTGGTTCGCACTCGAGAATGTGCAGTTTCAAACCCTGGTGGAGGCGGGTACCAATGAGACATTTTCCGATCACAAGTACATAATACGGATGCTCATTGCCTTGGGAGAGCCATGCTTAGGCATGAATGGGTCATGATGGCCATAGCGTCAGTGGGTGAGTTTACCGGTGGCCCAACTTCCCTTATCCACCTATCCCTAAACACATTCCCATAGGCCACTGTCCATAGGCGACGGCAGTTGCTTTCTGCTAAATATCATTAAAAGAAACTTGTTAAATTTCTACGCTAGTTCAATAAGTAGCTAGTTTCAGATAGCCAGGACAGTTTATAAGAGATTTAGACTTACTTGAAAAACTAATCTCATGTATCCTGGCCATAACAGATAGCATTACAATGCAATTCTTCTAGAAGAGTTGATCGTGCGAAATTCGTCGCCGATCGTCCGCGTTACGTACGTACGTGTGTGTACGTGTACTGCAACTATTTTCATGGATCAAAGCATCGATTTGATCAAAGATTAACCTCGTTCCAGTCACATCTCAATATCAGAAAACGACACATTCCTGAATTCCGGCAAGTTTCGACTCTATTTTGTAACAGCAAGAGTTGTAATTACATTGTCGCGTCGGAGCAAAATTAGCATTAAAATAATTCGAAATATTTATTAGGAGCGGATGCATTATTTTTATGTAATCGCGCAATAAAATTGCATTGTAGGCGGTGGGTACCAATAATTTGGTTAAATACAAACTAATAGAGACGTTGGCTGTAAAATACGACTTCCTTTTAATTCTTTTGTTTTGGAATTGCCACAAAATTGCACTCAGCTAAAAGCCAAGTGTGGATATATTTATATTGCTCCGTGTATACTTCAAAGTGTGCTGACCTCTAGCTGTTATGTTAAATCACTCCTAACTCAATTATATATGTAATAATAGAAGTTAAATTTAGAATTTCGCTTAAATTACCTACCGAATTAATTCTATCATATTTACTCTATTTATTTATTTAAAGGAGAACAAACAGCTTTTCACACATAATAACAATACACTATAAGGATACATACAAGCCAATAAAGCTTTCAAAATTAAATATTACAAATAATACATGAATTTAATATGACTAATAAGAATTTACAGTAGGAGTATCTTAAAGTTGACAATCATAATTTATTATGGTAAAAATACATCAGAAAAATATTACAATACCTGTATGAAATCAAAATATTACTTTTAAGAGAACAGCTATAGTTCTTCGATTGTGACAGCAAGAGTTTTGAATTTTAAGTTGAATATATCATTTTTAATAACATTTAAGAATATGTTTTTTACACGTCCTCACAATAAAACTATTCTTAGCGTAGTTTGATCGGCACAAAGCTGTAAAAAAAGTTGAATAATTACGAGTACGGGACGGACACCTAAACAGAACTTTACTTATGAGGTATAGGGAATCTATCAGATCGTAAATTATTTTATACAAAAGTATTTAATCTTTTATATCTATTTAGATGCAAGACTTACCGTTTACAAGTTTTTACAAGGCTTTGCCGTTACCAGAGCCAGTTGTATCAGTAGCAAATTAAATTGAGTATGTTCTAGCATGAAGCGTCTATAAACTTTACCGAGAACCAAGTTTTATAATAATAATATCATAATATCTATGGAGGCTCCACGCCACGTCAGTTTGGCCCCGTGCTAAGTACCCGAGGACTTATGTTACAGGTACCAGACAACGGAAATATAATATTTAATAATAGTTGGTGCCCGCAACTTCGTTGCGCAAAAAATTGTATATCACGCGGGAACCGTACATTTTACCAGGATAAAAAGTATACTATATGTTGCCCAGAGTTATTAAACCAAAAAGGTTTATTTAAATCCGTCCAGTAGTTCCGGAGATTAGCGCATAAAAACACATAAACAGGCATTTTTTCTGACTATTTGTGTTCCTTAGCTCACCAACATTGATTATCTTGTAAAAACACTAAATGTACAGACACGCTAATTACACTGTTTTGTTATATGTATAGATATTTTATACTATACACATATTTAAGATTTTTATTATTTTATACACACAATATTTAATACACATCCAAGACCAAGAATATTGAAAAACGTTTGCCCCGTCGGCGGGATTCGAACCCGCGACCCCCGGCTTTAGCTACCTACGCGCTTACCAACTGAGCCACAGAGGTCGTCAATCGGTCATTAATACTTCTATGAAAACCTCACGATAAATGAAACATAAATTAATTAATTATTCCATTTAACATTTAACCAGTATCCTGAGATAATGTTCCTCACTTCTCAACTAAGAATACTTTTTATTCCGAATAAACGTTAAGAATCCTTGCCTTTTAAAATCGCAAAATTAGCGACTTTCATTACTTATTTCACTTTCTCATTAATATAGGTAAAGATTTAATTTGATTAAATTCGGCATTCGATAATTGAGCCTTGAACCTCTCTTGAAAAAACTAGAAATCGCTAATGGATTCATGAGATACATCAGATATTTTGCTTCGTACACGTTAGAACAATAACAATTATTTCTCCGAAAGCTTCTGAATTAGTAAAATACGACCGGAAGGAGCACGCAGTACGCAATAAATATGAAATTTTATTTTGGCAGTGCTGCCAATATAAAAATAATAGATTCATGCGAGGAGGCGTGCCAACAGCCCGGCCCGCCACGCTTGGCCACCGCGACACAACGCACAATATCAGACCCTACAGATTAAAATGCTAGGTACATTTGACGATAATAAAAAGTGAATGCTGCATTATCTGCAGCCAAAAGTTGCTAATTTAACGAATAACTTAATCAAAGTTTAGGGAACTTCAAGCAACAAGCGATAGAAAATGTATGTGTTTACTCGTATAAACCTCGTCGCATCCTTAGCAGGGGTGTATATATAACTTAGAGCCAAAAAGGGCTATAGCCCAGGGCGACCCAGGGTCGGTCAAGAGGCGACCAGGCTGCCCCTAGAGCTATGGGCTCTAGGCTGATAAGGCGAAAAGTTACAGGAGCCCGGGGTGCGCAATCTTAAAATATACCCCTGATTTTTAGCAAGACCCAATTGTAGATAGATCTACAATTGGGTCTTAATAAACGAGTAGACTCGTTTCGTAGACAAATCAAATGTAAAAACATTAAAATACAATAGTCTCGAGTAACAGTGCAAAGGATTTGTAAGCAACATATAGCGAAGTTTGAATGCACACTAATATTATAAATGCGAAAGTGTGTCTGTCTGTTTGTCTGTTGACTCTGCACCCTCGGAGTGCCGAGTGCGAGTTTTCTTTCACATTCATTTGCTAAGATTTTTATAGGATTTGTATAATGGGGAAAATTTAAAGAGAGCTAGTTGACGGACCTACGTCATTTGGTCGGAATATTCATTCTGATCTGTCGGCTGAGTTAGACATAACGCGACCAAATTACTTTTTGCTGAAATTTCGTATGGAGGAACTTTGGGTCCCGGGGAAGGACATAGGGTACTTTATGTCCCGGAAAATTGAACGGTTCCCGTGTCATAAACGTATTTTAGCACCACGCGACGAAGTTGTGGGCATCACTTAGTTTGGTACAAAAATAAAGTTTGATTTATACCGTCCAGACATCAGACATTATTAAAAACTAATAAAAATGGTCATTACATATGCGACAGTAAAATTGATTCCGAACGTGCGTGTACACCGTAGATAGGTAAATAAAAAAGTTTTATTCGTTTTGATGGAGTTAAATCTTTTTACTTTTGACTACAGAATCGCCTCTGACAGTTTCAATCTGACAACTTCCCTGATAATAACTTATAATAATCAATTACCAGACGCAAAGTTTAAAGTTTAGAAAATTAATATTTTTAGCAATATAACCTGTAAGGAAAAATTTGAGTTGAAAATATCGAAGCGCGTTTCGCCCCAACACCGGAGCATCCTCAGGATGTGGACTCTAAGAACAACGTCCGTTAAGTGCCGCCACCAGCCAAATCACCGCTTTTTATACACTACCATATTATTTACCTAGCAAATTTGCCAAGTTCAGTTCATACAGTTAGGTTGTTAGCTAACTAGCCCCCTAATTCATAAATATATTTTTACAATTTTTAACTAATCAAGATTAGCTTTTCTTTTCTGTTGTGTGACGTTTCCAATATTCCAGAAAAGGACTGCGAACCTTGATTAGTTCAACGCTGTTTATATATTTTAATGAATGAGAGGGTTAGAATTTAGGATACTTTTTGTTCCGATAATTTCTCCCCTAGGAAAAATCATTTCCACGCGGGCAAAGCCATGCGTGATTACTGGTAATATTTATTTTTTGGACACGGTATTGGGTACAGTTTTCTTTCAGAGAATTTGTGTTCGTATAAAAGTATAATTGTGTACATATAAGAGAAAGAGCAAAATGGGAACGCCCTTTTGCTCATTTCTCTTATTGAAAACTTAATGATGCAAAAACATGATCGTTTTCATCCTTACAAATAGCATCTATTTAAACAGTAAATATGAAGATTATTTACATATTTATGATTATATTTAATACTGTGAACAAATGTATCGCATCTCCCCTTGCTAACTTTATATTGCTGAATATCATAATGTTTCATTTTTTATTACCGTTTATGTTATATTAAAGAAATACATCTATCTACTAATAATAAAATACTAGTTCTTTAATATTTGCAGATAGGAAACTAATATTGTCATGTTATTTGTTGTCACTGGTAGTATATTGTATGATTTATTTATTAATTTACGGTTAAATAAAACGGCCAACCCATTATTTAACCTAAAATTACAATTAAAATTTACAAACAATTAAGCAAAAATTATATCATTATAAACTATTGTATACTGTCTGTTGTACGATGCCGTCATACAACAGATACAGGACCTAATAGATGACGCCAGAAGCTCCCTTGGGACAAAATTCGATTGTCACGCAGGAGCCGTACCTATTTCGAGGACGAAAAATATCTTAGGCCTTTCCCGGGCACTTCTTCATATCAAATATAAGCAAACTTGTCTTTACGCGTGAACAGACTGGCCCACTTTCGAATTTCTAGCGAATGTAGGAGTATGGATATAGATAAAAAATTAAAAAAATAATAAGGCGGCGAACGAGATTTTTTCCATCAGATAACCTGTTTGGGTTACCTGATGGAAAGTAACTGCCGCCGCCCATAAAGTTAGTTCATATTTGTTACATCCTCTATATATGCTTAAAGTACACTGTATACTAAGCCAGCTTGTACCTACTGTAAAACCACTGGGGCGAGGACCCGAGCATCATTCCGCTTCAACATCCAGGCCAGGCCACTCTAGGCCGCCCTAACCGTCCCTGGGCCTGCCACCCCGGGCTTGTAACCTGTCTAGCGCTAGAGTGAACACGCCCTCAGGCCAGCTGGCTCAGCACGCACGTATGCGCAGATTGTTCAATTGATGTGAACCAATTTTCGTCGATGTATGGATTTGCATAATTGCTTTGCGAACATTTAACTTAGGGTTCGATTTAATCTTAACTAGCGAAAAAGCCCAGCTTTATGGAGGGCTCGCGAGATTTTTAAAATGCTGTGGTTGTTTAGAAAACATTGAGTTTTCAAAGTATTGTCTTAGAAATATTGTGACAAATATTTTTACGAAATTTTACGATTCTGGTTACAAAATGTGGATACGCAGTTCAATTAACTGATCGGTGATTTTAAATAAAAATTAAGAATAATATTGTACTACTAACGTCATCTATGAGTTGAGATGTGCAACTATTAAAGTAAGTTTAGCTTTACAGTCATCTCAACTCATAGATGGCAACGCAAAAGCTCAAACCTAAAGCTCTTAAAGCTTTTCTGTAAAGCGTACTAAAAATATGTATGGGAAGTGGGATATAAAGGGCTCGCTTCGCTCCCTCAATAAAAAAATTGTATTATTCACAAAAAATAAATAACAGTTTATCACTAATGCTCTGTTTATACTCGTATATTGGTCTCGTGTATTACTCGTATATTTAGCCCTTTATGCAAAGTAATCACTATATAGTTATTAAAAAATATCGATTACGAAAAGATATTGTGTTCACAACAAATAATTTAAGTAAACTCAAAGCAAATGTTTTCGGAATTAATACCGGTTTGGTAATGAGCTGGGCGAGAAGAACCGTCGTAAGAAACTCGCAGTTAGATGGCAGCACCTAATCATCTTCTCTGTAATAATAACGGGACATATACAAAAAAGTTGTTACACGTATAAGTTACTAAACGCCCCAATGAACTACTTATTACTTGCATCAAAATATAAAATATTTTAAGTTACTCTATGATATAAAACCTTTGGACTTCCACAAACATTTCAAGACTAAAATTAGCGAAGTCGGTTGAGCCGTTGTTCTAGTTAAAATGAAACGTACAAAATTTAAAAACTATTTTTTTTACATCATGGTAATACCGATGCACTGAATATAATGAAACTGCTAGAAAACAATGCACTCGCTAAGATATTTCCTAAAAAATCTGCCAAACGAGAGTTGGACTCGCGCACGAAGTGTTCCGTACCAGCAGAGAGTAAAAATACAGCCAAAAAATAGTTTTATAGATTGTATACGTTGGATTTGAAACCAGTCCTCCGAGGAGACCGGTGCGGTAAAAACCAGCGCCTAGAACTCTCGGCCACGCTGCTTATGAGACGGGCGTCGAATTTATCAAGCTATTATTAAGGAAGGAAATAGCAAAATAACTTATTTGTTGTACTAGAATCCCCCCTAAATATTTAATTTATCTTGTTGTTAAAGCGGCAACAGAAATACATATTCTGTGAAAATTTCAAGTCTCTAGATGTTAGCGATCTTGAGATACATTTTGGAGACAGACAGACAAACAGACATCGAATTCTTAGTAATAGGATCCTGTTTTCACCCTTTGGGTACGGAACCCTAGAAGGGCAAGATTTAAGAGATAATAAACAGTAAGTAAAAAAATCAATGTCATTTATTTGAAATAACTTACATTATGTACTTACATTAAAATATCATTTAAATTACAATGTCACTAAATAATACATTAGGAATAAATCCAACATCATTCTAGTCGGTGACAACAACTTCAATTCATGCACATAAAACAGGACCTAACTTCCATTGAAGTCGGTAAATAAAAAGACATACAAATAATTTGTTATTTCCATCGACACAAAAATGGACAGACCTATCCAACTGTCACACTCGCTAGAAAGAGATGAAACGAGAGTGCGGTCATTGCTGTCTTTGTCTTTCATTACCACAGACAAAACATAGCGTTTTCTCTTTCTAACAAGTGATCGATATTATAATGACCTGAAAGCGAGTGTTCGCCGATACTTTTTTTATTATAATAATAAAAAAGGTACAGTTCTGATCGAATTTAATAAAAAACTTAAGGATCTGAAATGAACCCTCGTTGTAAACAATATAGTGGATTGCCACTACAGCAACACGGGATAGAACGGAATACCTAGCATATTACTTGTTAAAATATAAGTTAAATTAAAATATTAAAAATATGATTTTCACTAACATATACTTTGTTAGCTTTGAGACTTTTGAAATTTTTGAGGCTGTCGAACACTCGCTCCTAGACCATAAGTACAGTCTATTTTCTAAGCTATTATTTGTCACATTTGTTGAACGAAGCAACTCATGATACCAATGAACATTAGCATTAAGTAGTTATAATATAGTCGGTTTAAAATTATTTTTCCGCTTACAGGCCCTACAGCACGAGGACATAAAGAGCGCTTTTCCTTATCACACTGAACTAAATGCCTAATGACAAAGTTACGAAAGTAACATCACAGACTTAAAAAGTATACGCAAAAGTTAAATAGGCCTTGCTCGAAGAAAACTATTTGGAACAAGCAAATTCTATTTTCGCGTTTTGTATTTGAAATATTTAAACCTACTTGTGTAACACTGCTGTTAAAATTCAATCGACGATTAATAGCATGATATCTCCTTCGTTTTCTTATTTTATAAAACGTAAGGCATCAGTTTGACAAACGATAAGCAATCACTCGCCAGTTTGAGTTGGAATTTTGGGCTAAATATTTTTATTAGAGCAACGCTGCGTGAGGCGGGTCGTCCGTCGCGCGGGCGAACGACAAAATACATAAAACGAGCGCACCACGTGACCACCCGTCGCGGGCGCACGCTGAACGCAGACAAGGGCCTAACGAGTAATGAGGGTTTCAAACATTATTTAAGTCAAATTTCACACGTCGTTAACATTATATTTGTAAATTATAAAACATTCCATATTAATAAGATTTCATATTGCATCGCATTCACAATTACTCACACATTTTAATATAACATTAGAAGTCATCATCATCATAATTCATGAAAATATGAAATGAAAGATGAACGGAGAAAGGACACTTACTTGACTGATAAATATTATGGTGTTTTCATAAGATCATCCATTTTTTATAATCGTTTAGTAAATATACATAAAAAATTGTAGATATAATAATAAACCAGTCAAACTTTACATTATTAGAGATTTTTAATGATTACTTAAAATTAATTTGTTAAAGATTTTAACAACGACATAATCTTCATATAATTATATGTAATCATTAAACATCTCTTACCGCGACCGCCAAAGATGTTTTGTCTCTTTCTAGTATACAACAACAAATGAAGGCGACATGACAGTATCAACACATCATCAACGTCAAATATTTAAAACAATATTTCAACATCAGTGTAAAGTATATCAAAATGGCCCCAAAAGGGGGCGGAATATAATGAACACGATTAGAGCCGATCAGTTCGCAGCGACACCGAGAGATGGCGCTTTTACATTACAATAATTTTTCAGCCATTCGAGCCAAATAAAGTTATTTTAATTGATTTACAGTTATATTCCCTATCCTATACGAACAAAAATATTTACGCAGCGAATACAAGGCCCGTTTGTGCCTAGATTGAAGTATGTCTGGCATTGGAAAGTATCATTGGCAAAGACATAGTATTCGACTATACACTGGGTAAATACGTTTGTGAGTAAATTAGATAGCATATAATTTAAATACTTTTTACTTATCGTGCCACATAAATGCAGATCTTTAACTTCGAGAATGCGAGTTGAGTGAAAACACTCCCACACAAGTTTGTGCTTAATTCTTAATAATACTTAAATCATAGCCAAACTTCAACGAATACAAACATATTTTGTCATTATTTATACAATACAATACATAAAAATGTAAATATTCAAAAATGTTTTCGCTCCAAGTTCAGTTTGCCTGCAATTCTGCGATGAAAATGTGAGACTTTGTCGAATTTTAAACGTTTCACAAAAGTATGTCGCGTTTCGACACCATTTCCTCTTAAATTTCGAGATTAATTACAGCTGAGAGACTGACAGATTTCTAGACAGTACTCTAGAATAGAAAGACCTAGACGCACACAATATCTAGACAATATAAGGCGATTCCTTGACAGTCCATGATTACATTTCAGTTCTATACCTTACAATTAACAGGCAATTCGACGACTTACTTACTGCCTCAACCTCGTATCTTAAAAATGGCTACATTTTAGGACACAAAAAAAACTAATGATATTTTTTTTCTCCGTAATTGTACAAAACTAGGTATGAGGTTATTTGATAAGTAAATTGTTTCTTATAAAATAACCACATATCAAGTTTTGTACAATTACTGAGATATATAATCAGTTATTTGTCTCCTGTAATGTAGCCATTTTTAAAATACGAGGTTGAGGCAGTAAGTAAGGCATCGGATATGCAAATACAAACACGACGCCAAAAAATTACATACAGGCTCATGTGATGAACGGTTCTCTTTGTTTCGTGTTCACAAATGAAGACATGAGTGGAAGAAGCGGATAACTAATATCTTGCAACCTTCGATAAATACTATTTTTTTCCATAAAAATTTTGACGAATCTTTCAACTTACCTACTTAATGAAGTAGCTAGTGTATCTAGCTACACATAAAATGTACATTATTTTAAATTCGAATATTTTTCGAGTCTTAAAACGTCCATTTACGCAAAAATCTGACAGTTTTTTTTAAAATGTTAGTTATCTGCTTCTTCCACTTATGTCTTCAAATGTGACCAAGAGATGTACAAATTCGAACTGAAAAATTTTAATTAATATAGACACTAAACCAGCATGTATGAGCTTGATATATTTTTTATCAATACAAAATATTCACAAATTCGTCGTCTTTTCCTACCATATATTCACATACATCTCTACCTTTATACACAAAGTCAATGTTCGATATGCTTGTCTTCCCGTCCACATACAACCCAGCGTGTTGGCACAATATAAACAATACCACAAAAATTCACATAATATATATGAATAAAAAATTCGAGAAAAGTCAGGTCCCAAAACATTAGTCTTGTCAATAAACAACCTTGTTAAACTAACGGAGAAATGTCACTAAAACTTTAAAAATGCAACTGTCTTTTGTTGTTTAAAGTCGTAAATTGCTATAATACGATGCACAATCCAAAAAAAAATGATTCATAGACCTACGTAATTTGGTCAGGCTATGTCAAATCCGACCAACTTAACTTAACATAACCGGTCTAAATCACGTAATCCTGCCATCTGTAACTCTGCTATGAATTTGGAACAATATTTTTCTCGATAGCGACTGTTAAAGTTAGTAAATTTTTAGTATGACAATTTTAGTTCCGCAAGTGACCGCTAGAGGCGCTGAAAAATTTGCCATACTAAGAATTTTCAGTATCGAGAATCGAGAAATACTATTGCTTCAAACCCATGAGAGAGCCACATTACATAAGACCTCATATCAATTTTTTTTAAACTAGAGAAATATGCAATGAGAAAATTGCCTGTTTTGTTGCACGTTCGGCCGTGCTCACAAGAAATCTCATTCGATGTTAGTTATTGTAGAACAGTTATGTACATCTTCTCCTACTGCTACCGGTGCTCTTATCAAGACTATAGACGGCTATAAAGGACGATTTGGTTAAGACTTTAGAGTTGCTAAATGCGTAAATATTTCCTGAACGATTCAATTAACTAACAAGAACCCCAGATAACTAATAGTACTCTGATTCTGCTATATCGATGCAGCTCTGTTATAGCGTCGATTCCATTTTATCGCATAGAAAAATAGTATTCTGTTTGGCCAAAAATCTTACGTATGTATACGTATACGTAAGATTTTTGGCCAACCAGAACCATGGGGGCTATTATGACCATAACAAACCTGCAAGGTTCCAGGCAATTCAATATACGGCGAACAATTGCCTTGTTCTTTTTTCGTATAACAATGTCTTATTAGAATAATAACTGTATTAATTCTAGTTTGGTTGTCCTTGAATGGATTTTAATCATGTTGGTGACATTAGGTAACGTCAAACTCCATGTATTTAGTGTCACGTGACTGCTGACTGGCTGGAACTTGGCTGGGAATAAGAGTTCATAATAACCTCCCTGAACTCTTAAAATGTAAACCTACATTTTAAATAACAATAGTTTACATTTTAAGAGAATACCATTTTATAATTTCACCATACCGATACTGCATCGAAATCATAAACGTAGATCAATCATAAATGTATACAACAACTTTTGCGCTATTTAAATGTAAATATTCACTTGCTATTTATGTACTTGTTAAACTAACTCGAATGGGACTTCCTGTATTTTGCCCTATAAATAACCTCTTCCATATTTATTATGTAGGTTGGGGTTCTATATAAGGCAATTAAATTATTATTGTACAATTCATAAGATTAGCTAACACTAGCTAGCAAATTGTATACATCTAATACAGCTTATTGGCAGTGGACTTACTTACTCTAAATGATATATTATGTTACATTCAAATGCATGTGATGTACGACCTTTTGGAATGGAGTGGGATATACAACCAATAGCAACGCTGTCGGGTGCCCACGTGACACGTTTCTGACGAATCACATCATTGTCTCGTAACGCGATTCCAAAAGGTCATACAGTACTTGAATCTGTTAACAAATGATGTGATATCGGACTCGGTATGTTAGTCTTTTTGTGGGTTTACTATCGATATTATTAAATTTATTTTAACGCTTCTTATGTCGTTTGTCCACCAGCGCCGTCAACCGAGGATGAGATTATTTCGGGCAGATAAAATGCAACTGTTTGTTTTTTTTTGACATTTGACAAAGATGTCAGATTTCATTTTCCTCTACGCCAGTAGTGACGGCGACGACTTGGACGATAGAGCGATGTCGCTAGAAAATGAAACCTATAGCCATAAAGTTGCATTTTATCGGTCCGAAATCTCGTTCTCGGTTGACGATAGTGACGGACAAACAGCTTTTAGGTTTCTTACATAGTGTAATAAACCATAACGGCAGTAACTTAATGTAGTTAGTCCGTAACGTTATATTTTTTTATAACGATATTTGAAGTACAAAAGTATTTTTTAACATGGTTTAATTATTACAATTAACATCCATCTAATCTCAAGTTTGAATTTAGAACACATAATATCAATAGTAAAACCTCATCCAGACTCACGGATATCTACGCGAAACTATAACTACAAGAAGTATGGCAACGTTTAGGAATGAGATTATTGTTCAACCACACTAACAGTATACTGGTACTAGCTCAGGACCTCCTGAGCCTTCTAACATATTTAAAAACTCAACATAATGTATGTCCTGATTTCTACTGTACATACGAATCCATGTAAATTCATAATAAGAATGTCACAATTAAAATTATATTTCATAAATTAAATACCACTAACCTAATAGGTAAAGAGTTTCTGGTAAAAAGAAAAAGTACAGAGTATTACATAATTGAAAATGAGTTCATAATATACAAATCATAGTTTATGATTAAAAATAAAATAAAAAGTAGAAGTAAAATACTCATAAATCCAGACTAACATTTCGTTAATTTGTTGAGTCAAAAACATAATCAATTTTAAAAGTGAATGTTTTTAAATCACATATAATTTTAAAAAATCTATGTTCGGTATTGTTTAAAAAAAGAACAACGAAATTCAAACTTAGAATCGTTCAATTCCACAGACAGAAGTACCAGGCTCTCAGATATGTGCAGGAGTATGTAGGAGTAATCTCCGTGTATGTGTGCGAGTGTGACGTCACGCCGACACGTCACACGGGCAGGACGGCGACCGACTGTCACGCGAACCGCCCCTTCTCGCTCGTCTGCTTCACGTACTCCATTATCAGCTCTCTGGAAACATTATTGGGTTGATAAAGATATATAATATAACAGCTACAAGTCGCTTTGCCGAAGCAAGGGAGTGCACTTTAATGACTTGATCACATCTACCGACGCGGACAGGATTATTACACGAGTTGTGCGGCGAGTCACTCAGTCAGTGTAAAATACCGGCAGGACAATGTCTGTCGGGTCCGCTAAAATTAGTATATTTTAAAAATTCATTCACACTAGGAACTTTTGCATAACCAAGACTTCCCAAAACTCACATCACAAAAATAAAAAAGTATAATATAACATCAGAATTGACTTCAGTCTAGCGAAAATGTATGGAGCTGGTATCCATTATGGGTCGAGCCTATATTACTGATCGCCAGGGCCTTACCCCAAGGTCCTGGCGATTCGTAATATAAGCTGGACTGGCGGCTTAAGAATTCAAATAGTTCAACTCAGTTGTGCGCGGACCTAGGTGTGGGTAACTTTTGTTTACACGGCCGACGCTTGTTGCATCACTACCGCATGAATAAAAATTAAATTCACAAGCGCACGTACACATAAAGCTGCGCGCACAACTTAATTGAACTAGATAGTTCAATTCAGTTGGGCGCGTGGCCCTTGATATAGACATATTATAAAGTATATATATTTACTTGTATATGAGCGGGTCCATGTTCCTGGCCAGCATGTACAGCAGCCACCAGTCGCCGAGGTCGGTGCGGCGCGACACCGCCGCCGCCGTCTCCAGCGCCAGCGACCGCGACCGCGCCTGCAGCAGCCGCGCCCGGACCGACGGCACGAAGATTATCACTAGCCTGGGAATCGAGTTAGTTTTACATCATAGCCGGCGTGGTTTTGGCACCAAATATGAAATACTAAGAGGAGCCGGACTAAGGAACTGTGCAATGTGAATTTCAACTGGGTCATAACGTCATCAATGAGGCAAGTCTTAAGCTAGTATGCTGACAGTGTTCACATGCACATTTTTTTTAAGATTCGCTCGCGTCTTACTTAGGAAGGAATGTAATTACCACTCCTCCTTCAGCACCAGCTCCGTGTTAACACATGGATATTGTGGAGATCTGGTACAATTTCCGAAGTAGAACATTACACAACGAATAAAATAACGAACACAAAAAAAAAACTATATCCATCTCACCTATATATAACGAGCATGAGCAGGATGCACGCGAGTATGATGTACCAGAACCACAGGAACACGTAGGTCTTCTCGTTGACGATGTTAAGCGGCAGGATGCACAGGCTGTCGTGCGTCTGTATGGAGCCGGACGGGCCGTACTTGTGGAAGGTGCACTTCGTGACACGCGGGAACACGTAGATCATGGGGTCGTATCTGATGTTTGTAAATTTGATGTTTAGTTCTTTTTATTGAAGCTTGAAAGCGAAAGAACAGAACGTGGCCTGTGCACTGGATGATTTTTTTTTTTGGCAAAAATTTTAGAGTCTAGACGTAGATTATAAGAAGATATGAATAGAGAACTGAGTGTTGAAATTTAAGCGATTCATGGTCATAACTTTTAGTCATAACAATGGAGACTAAGTCTTCTACAGGTATGGTATTTTGTCAAAGGCATCTTACTTACTGTATCTCGTGAGTGACATGTACCACGACTGTTATGGAAAGGCGTCGGTACGAGAATTCTAACACTAACATATTGTAAGGACCAAATTGTAGGTTCCAATTGTCAATTTGGTATTTTGTCAATGTTTTTGTTGAAGAGAACAACCGTCTAGCCAAGCTTCAGTAACATTTGGAGTCACAACTGTACTAGAAAGACCTAATTATGTATTATTTTTTTACATACACATGGTCATAGAACGGTCGACGTGCCGCGTAAAGTAGTAATGTATGAGCAACAACGACAGCACAGCGATCGTGCCATGACCGTATATCACACTTTTCTGTTTCATCTCATAGCCATCAATCTCATAGCCATAAAAAAGGAAAGAAAATTAAAAATGAAAAGATAATTCAGAAATTACAACGAACAAGCTATAATTATGTTAGGATTAGGATGGAAAAAGAAAGAAAAAAAAACCTATAGTGATAAACTCCATACCTCTCCTCCTGCGGTACGTCGCTGTACCCCAGCACCCTGGTGCCGTACGAGAAGAACTCCCCGTTGAAGAAGCTATCCATCATCCACAGCTGCAGCACCACGTTCACCAGGCACAACAGCTCGCAGCCCCAATACCGCAGCGCGTACAGCTTGTGCGACTGGAAGTTGACGGTGATGATGAGGAAAAGTGCGGCTAAATTTAAAAATAATAGAGGTCGCCCTTTGATCGTATTCAATCAGAGATGTTTTTCAATTCAATCACGGACGTCAATCTGGCAATTTGGCAAGTCTCGTTACCGGGCAATTAAATTTTATTAAAAAAATTCACAGACTTCAATCATAAAAAAAGAATATTTCGTGTATGATTATCGTGTCATGTCGTAATATTGAAGTGTGTGTATGGTTATGTTCGTAGCGTTTTATTTATTAAAAAATATGCAAGACATTTAAAAATAATATTGGTATTACACGTTCCTCCTCCATGTCAACTAAAACTGGGAGAAATTTCATGCATTTACGTCTTTCGTAAAAAGGGGTACAAAGTTTAACTCTCGCCTATTGATTTAAAAATATAATATAATAATATCTATTGGACGCTTCACACCACGTCAGTCCGGCCCTGTGCTAAGTACCCGAGGGACTTGTGCTACAGGTACCAGACAACGGAAATATATTTAATATTTTCATACTATACACATATTTAAGATTTTTATTATATGATACGTATATTTAATACACATCCAAGACCCAGGAACATTGAAAAACTTTTTGCTCCGTCGGCGGGATTCGAACCCGCGACCCCCGGCGTAAGCTACCCACGAGCTTACCAACTGAGCCACTGAGGTCGTCAAATATGAAAACTTTATATCTACGTAAACGAAGGGTTCGCGAAAGATTAGGGCAATGTTCAGCATGAGTCACTATGGAAATTATGTTGACTATAAATAACTTTAAATTATTCACACCCGCTTATGGGTCACAATTTGAGAGAGAAGTTTCTATTCATTTATCACGACTAATATGGCCGTCGCAGTTAAGCACAACTACTCACGAATTAGTGCAAATAATAAACATAATTAAAGTGAACAATTTATTAAAAATGTGTGTCGTTTTTCAATTTAATTATTATCAATTATGAAAGTTAACTTCAAAAGAATAACTGGTAGAAATAGTTTAATCAAGCATAAAGACAACCATCATCTTGAAAAGGCTTTTTTAGAGTCCCGGAGCCATATGACAATAAAAAAACTGGCCAAGTGTGAGTTGGACTCGCATACGAACGGTTCCGTATGTCTGAAATTGATAAAATCTGAATTGATACAATAGTTTTAAATTTATAAAAACATTTAAAATGTATAAAAGAAAGTTTTAAAAATCAAGTGGACGCCGAGGTTTGAACCCATGCCCCGAGCTAAGAGTCCAAATTTAACCACTCGACCAAGGTACGGAACCCTAACTAGCGAAAAAGCGCAGCTCTATGAGGGCTCGCGAATTTTTTGAATAGTGTGACCTTTTTGAATAGTTTTTGGTATTAGGTATTATTAAGTATTTTGTGACAGATTTTTAAAACATTATTTAACGTGTATACTCAGTTCGTTTAGTTTATCTTAACAGTTGTACATTTCAATTCATAGATGGCGTAACTACTGCAAATTATAATCTTATTATCATCGGTAACATTATTACTAAATACTAATAATATTAGTAGATGTCTAGATGTAATTAAAAATAAAATTTATTTAAAATACATTTAGACATTTACTTAAATTACTATCCCAAACCTAAATCTCTTATAGTTTTTCATCAGGAGTGGAATAAAGAGGGTTAGCTTCGCTCGCCCAATAACCCTTATAGTTACTTTACTACCTTAACGGAAAAGCGCAGTCTTAGGGATTCTCCATCAAGTACGACGAAAAAAGACGAAATTTCAAAATTTTTACACCCCTCGCCTTGTCGCAGGTATAAGCACAAAAAACTCTTTTATTTATGGTTGAAGCATGCGTTTATTTTTCATAGAATTTAATGGCCTGGTAACAAGACCTTTATGCCAAATGGAAGTGTGTAAACTGAGAATAGATTTTATTTTTATAGCATATTTTATTGTCCCTAATTTGGGCCACAATAGCTCTCAATAAAGAAATTGTTGTATTATAGCTCCTCTATATGATGGATTTAAATATTTGTGGTCGAATTTCGACGGTCGAATTTTGTGGTGACCTCTAGTCTACAATAATGCGCAAAAACGTCTTTCAACAATTTAGAAAGGTCAATAAGTCATTAAATAATATATAATTACTAATTAATAAGTAAATAAGAACTTTTATCCGCAATTAATGATGTATAAATTTATTTTCATATTTTTAAAATAATTTCGTGATGTTATTTAGAAATTTTCCAATATTTAAAACATTCAAAATTATCAGCTAATAGGCGTCGTTAGCTTTAAAAGTATTGACCTTCGTCGCTCTTTGAGGTTATTCTTTGATAAAAAAATATCACCGTTATATTTTCTTTTGAGAGTAAAAACGCTGCAAAAATTAATTACTCTCTCGTGTGCTCTTTTGCGAACAAATAGGTGTGTTGTTTGTGAAGTGGGGTTGGAATTAGTCGGCGTCGTTAGTGATTCCCCTATGGCCTGATAAGAGTTCTGGTGCTCTGTTTCCGTTGTTCAAACAGTTTTGTCTGGTACCATTAAAATTGTTATGCGTCCTATGTTTGCTATTTATGATGTCGAATTTTGAAAACGAAAAAACGGTCATTAGACCGCTCCGGAAAAGTAATAACTTTAGTATGTGCGTGCGGGATAGAAGGTACTTGAGTAGTTTATGTTGTTTTTCAACTGTCTAGAGAAAATAACAGGTTAAATAAATGAAAGTTAAACTGCCTCAATTGCTAAATAATAATGTACTAAAATTAAAAATGTAATATAATTTTACTTTACTGTTTCATTATATGTACTATATATAGAAGAATAAGAAAAGTTTCAGATATTCAAAAAATTTATAGCCTTTATTACAGTTGCCTGCTATACAACAAAAAGAGGTTAATTCAAATCCGTCCAGTAGTTCCAGAGAACGCGTGCAAACAGATAAACAGACTGTTCTTAGCCCCGACATTGATTATTTTTTTGAAATATTAAATGTACACTGTACAGACACGCCAATTTTAATGTTTTGTTTTATTCGTGTAAAGATAATAATAAATAATTGTGAATCTGAAATCTAGAGTAACTAAGTAAATGATCAAACTTTGATATTAATGAAATACACGAATATCTAAAATACTCGTACCTAACCTATAATTTGTTCGGTTTGTATGAAGTTTGCTATTTCGTAAAATTTATTACTAGAGTTAAATAGTTGAATAGCGCATCGAAAGTTTTTCCGCAATAATAAAGTTCCAAAAAGTAGTTATAAATAAAACTTTTTACAATAGGTAGTAAATTAGGAAGGTAATATAGTTGTTACGAGAGTTTCAAAGTTTTAAAATTATTAAAATCAATAATAACTAGGACCAATACATATTTTTTTAAACTTTTAATCAAATGCATTTATTTTACGTAAATTATAAAAATACGAATAAATCTACACCTTTTTTAAATAACGCGGAGTGCATTTTTACTAATACTACGTAAAAAATATATTTTGCCCGATAATAATATTTATATGCCTTTTTCTTTGCTTCGAAATTAAGATTTCAAGGAAAGCGATACGATCGATCGCAACAACGGAATACGAAACAAGATGAATGGATCTGATATGGAAATGGGCGGGTTTCTCTAATCACATGCCAAAATATTATATCAGCAGTTGATATTTTTATTTTGTTCTTATATCGCATGTTATGAGAAAATGTGCTGTGTGTGCGTGTGTGCTTATCGCGTGAAATGTATATTGTTATTGTAAATTTTATTATAGTACAAATTTAATGTTATGAGTTCGTATGAATGAAGCATGCAAAACCGAACGTTTGAACAGTAGTAAAACTAATTGTAGTGTTTAATAGATCCGATGAAATTGCAACTCAAAAATGTCTTTTCTACTCAAGGCCTTCTAAAATTTGTAACGAAACTCAAAAAGAAAGTGCTAATAAACTGTGTATGTATCTCTTAAAAAAATGTTTTTTTTTAATGAGAAAGCGCTCCCGCAACATGAGTTTTTTTATGCAAATCATAAAAATAACGCTTTTGACCCGCAGGGTTTCACAGTGAATAGCTAAGGAACACATAAGCTCCATAAAGTGCCGCAGCTTGCCACCCGCCTCCTCCCCCTCGTTCAAAAAACAATGGGAAAAAGTAGGTTTCGATCAAGGAGCGTCCTCCCTCTAAAAAAACCGAAAATGTGATGATGACGGGTTCATTAAAATCGAGAGGAAGAGGAAGAAATCCGTAGTGCGCAACCATCGCGGCACCGCACCCGAGGGACCGGAGCAGCTGTTGCGGTGTGAGACTCCCACGACGCTGCTGTACGTGTCCAGGCTGCATTGGTCCACGACGGTCGAGCAGGTCGTGGACTACATCAGAAGCAAAACCCACTTCG
>JAOTAV010000023.1:2181698-2223421 GCA_026546445.1 Cyclargus thomasi | reverse complement strand
CGATTTTCCAATAAAAAAAACACAATCTGCTTATTTATTGCCATTAAGGCGGAACAAAGTTCGCCGGGTCAACTAGTATAAGATAAAATTTATCTTGGATAGTCTTATACAGCAAAATTATACCATACAACGTCTACTGTTTTTGCTTAGTCTCTAGACAATAACAGCAAAATCTGTCGCTACGAGACTCCAACAAATTGAAAATGGAATTAGTAGTTCTTTATTTATATAAATATCACATTATAAACAAATTGTGTTGGTTTATCGTATGACATTCATGCACGGCTATGTATGCTTTATTGTACAGCTTTGTAAGGTTACTTTTACCCGTATACGAGTACGTGTTTGTAATGTAGAAGCGGTGCGGCAACCGCGTGGTGTCCCGGCTGGCGGCTGCTGGCTCTATCGGGTCGCGCGTGCAGGTGTTCCGCACGGCGCGGCGCGGGTGGGGGCTGCGCGCGCGCACCGCTGTCAAGCGCGGCGCACCCGTCGCGCTGTACACCGGCGAGCTGTTGGCGCGCCACGACGCCGACGCACGCGCCAACGATCAGTACATGTTCGCGCTTGACCTCAAGCAGGATTTGCTGCAGGTGATGTTTTACCCACGACTGACTGTAGGCGGTATATGCGTTTGGGGTGAGAGGTTGTTTGTGTGTATGTTGCCACTTATCTTCAAAAGTACCAATTCGACTTTAGGGCGGTTTTCAGTGATGGGTTAGGATTCAATTGGTACAAGTTGATTGTAGTCACAGCTTACAGCAGAAGCACCCGATAAAATATATTTGAAATGTATTGTAATCAGCTGATTTATTGAAAATCCGTTACGTTGCCTTTTATTCACATTTTATAACACCCTCCAACAGGGCTAGTGCCTTATTTAAGGGTTGTATAGAGTATAGAATTTACAAGATTATTTGTAAAAGAAATCTTATCCTTTACAGACGCTATGTAACTTTATTAGTATTGTACTATGGTATTTGATACACATTCAGATTTCGGATCTAAGTAAGTTGGTAGCGTTATGTTAAATCTAGACAACAAATCATGACTTAAATGAAATTAACAAATTTCGTCCAAATGTCACGGTCTGTCAACGGCTCTGTTTCAATTTCCTCGATGGTACACAGATATACAATAGTGGGATAAATGTTATCATGTAAATGCTTTTATTTAGGGCCTGTTTGACCTCTTACTGATAAGTGTCGGATAGTCTATCCACAACTATTTTTGACAGATGTATGGAGAATCTATCAAAAAAGTTGTGGATAGCCTATCACAAACTTTATCAGTGAGCAGTGAAACAGGCCACTTATGTCAACAATAATAATGTATCCAGCAGGGCGAGGGTGCGGAAGCGGGCGCGGAGGAGGAGTCGCTGTGCGTGGATGCGGCACGGTGGGGCGGGGCGGCGCGGTTTATCAACCACTCGTGCGCACCGAACGTCGCGCCCGTACGCGTCTACACGCACACGCGAGATCTGCGCCTGCCCACCGTCGCGTTGTTCGCGCTCAGAGATATACCCGCTATGGAGGAGATTACGTTCGTATTTTCTTTATTGATATGTAGATAATGAATTTACTTTGTCGGGTTATATAGACCAGACGGTAGTAGACGAACATATAAATAACTAAACCGAAGTAAGGTTAATATGTACCTTTGAATTAACTTTCGAATTCGTGACCAGAAAAATTCTGACAACCCGACGTGATTCATAATATTATGTTAGGTCGCGGACCCAACACACTTAACGATATTTTTGATAAGTTTTATATGGCATTTGACAAGCGTTCGAATTTTTCTGATCAGAAATTCGAAAATTATGCAGCCGGGCTTAATGTTAAAAACTAGATTCTATAAACGTCAAATTGTATGCATTTATTGCTCAATACTGGGAAAGTTACTAAAATTGGATGTTTGCTAGTGTGTTGGGGTCTATTATGCTTAAATGAACTATTCCAAATGCTCATAAAGATAATAACATAATATATTTCTCCAGTTCATAAACCCTTTAACGACATAATATAAGTATTACACAATATAGCCAATATTGTGAAAAAATTGTTCTTTTTTTTTGGCTTGTCAGAAATTTGTAACACCACTATTACAGACGGAAGCTCAGTGTTACCATCTTACTTGCGGTATTACCGCCTTACTCCCGGTGATACCACATAACTCGCGACATAGTGCTAGCTAGTAATTCTACTAAAATATAAAAATGTAGGCTAATAATTATATTTTGGTATAGTATATTGCATCACTATATTTAAACTTTTTTACAGGTTCGATTATGGTGATAAATTCTGGTCGGTAAAATCAAAGTTCATGAAATGCGAATGCGAGTCGCCGGAGTGCAGATATCCTAAGAAGACAGAGGAGGAAGTTGCTTGAGCTGGTTCTCGAGAAAATGAATACTAATATTATAAATGCGAATGTGTGTCTGTTCCTTCTTCATGCTCAAACCGTTGAACTGATGTGGTAGAAATTTGGTATGGAAACACCTTGAGTCCCGGGGAAGGAGATAGGATACTTTTTATCCCGGAAAAATTTGCTGTTTGCGCAAAGAAGTTACGGGCATCGTTTAGTTTATTTAACACTAGCGACCCGCCCCTCCTTCGCACGGGTAGACATTTATTTTTGTAGCTCTCTAAAAAAAAATGTGGCGGCCATCATTCGTTTTAATACCAATTACAATTTTAAATTCGTAATATTTTTCAAATAGTCAGTCCGATTGGAATAAAATAAAATTAATAGCTATTGAAACAATCTTGCTCAATAAATAGTTTATTTGGATTAGTATTTGACGATAATACGATCTATAAACATTAACATAATTTGAATTACTTTTATTCTATGGAAAAGTGGTTATAATGGCTAAAATATGGTTGGTTTATACTATCGTAGACTTCTTGAATTCTACAACTTTTCTATAGAAGTCAACTATACATCTCTAACCATTTAGGCAGCGTTCGCGAGAATCGTTAACATACAGCAGTTTTTTCGACGACGAATTTTCACTACCACGGAAAATCCTGTCTATTTTCCAGGATAAAATATTATAGCCTATATGCATTTAAAAGAATTTCTCTAAGTAATAGTAAAAGTTTGAAATCGGTCCAGTAGTTTTTGAGCCTATTCAATACAAAAATACAAAGGTTTCCTCTTTATAATATTAGTATAGATGACCCAAGAAAACGTGTAACACGCATCCAAAGGCCACGATGGTCGAGTCAAGAGTACAACACTTAAAAAAGGAAAGAAAGATTTGATAGCTTGAAATAAAAGTATTTACTTCTTTATACTCGTAATTCGTAACTTGTAATATAAGGCATACGACGACGGCAAATGCATCATTATTAATATAATTTAGAAATGTATTTTATTAAGTTAAGATAATAATAATTATTAGGAAATTTAAGTTTTAATCGTTAAAGAAGTAAGTCGTGTATTAAACCAGTTTTTCCTTCATATCCGGAATGAATAATGTATGATTAATACATGGAAGTCGGTTAAGAAGACTGATATAACTGTCGTAAGATTCCAAATTTACTAGAAAAAAATACACGATGTTTTTACTACAGTCCGTTTACAGTTATTTTACCTTAAACCGTCAAGTTGGCTAAATTGAAAACAGTGTTGCCATATTCAAGTTTAAGATTTACTACTTAAGCAAATAAGATCGATGACAGGATAGACATAAAAATAAACCTATCCCCTTATTTCCATGGAAATGCAAAATAGAAAAAGTGGGACCAGAATTTTTCACAAATTATATCCCATAATTTCTATTGCGACAAAAAACGAAGTTATGATTGACTTATTATGATAAACAATAGAAATAACACTAGCACTAGCATGAAATAAATTAAAATTAAAACACGACATCTCAGTATAAAAAATAATTAAAAGCAACAAATTAATAAACTGTCATTTTTTTTTAATAATTCTCCACCACATGCTTTACAGTACAGATCACACAAAGCCACCTCGTCACAATGCAGATGTATGGATGATTGTAACTGTACTCCAGACTCCTCACATGTTCCCTTTGGCATCATTCCTTCATCGTTTATCGATATTATTTCGTCTGGTATCACTTCAAAAAATAATTAAATACTTACCTCTAAGTTCACGCAGTCAAGAGGTGATGCATCATTTTTTTTATCGTAATCGACTGCAATAGAAGTCTAAAAAAGAATATAAGAATAGTGGGACAAAATGTCGGAATCAGTCCCAGTATTTCTATCAATAAAATAGTGAAATACTTAATAAAATAGTGGAATATACCGAAATAAAACACCTAAGTAATTAAATAACTCCTATATAGTTACGATTACGGCTAATCGTACATATAAAGAATCCATAAACTGTGATAAAATAAATAAATAACCTTCCTTCTAATTTAATGTATAGCGCTGTAACGTGAAATCTATTTTATGATTTATTTATAAATATAATGAAGTCATCACGTCTGCCTATAATAGTTGCAGAGCTCACAGTAAATTATTACTGTTTGGCACTACCCTACGCCCGTCACCTGAGACGACAGTTGTTGGCCTCATTATCACAGTAATTACACTATAAAATAAAATTGTATGTAATCTAAAATAAAATGCAGTTTGGATACTAGCCTTTTTACAAGGCTCCGCATTAATTTGATTGGGTTCAAGTCGCAGTGATACGGCGGTAATCGAGCTATTTATGACCATGAGCTTCAAGTAGTGCTCATTTATGATTTCATGCAGTTGGGCTGGACAAACCTTTATTGGTGATCCAGGTCTGCATCTCAGACTTAGTAGAACGCATTGTTTGTGCATTATTTAACTTCACAGAGTGATATGGAGCATTATCCATAACGATCAAACATCAAACAATTGGGCAGTAAATTTGGTATTAGCTTTTCCTGTAGCCATTTCATAAAATTTGTCTTGTTCATGTCGTCATGATAGTCACCTGATTTCGATTGGGAGTTAAACATTAAATAAGTATCACCACCAGCATGAACAATTATCTATCGTGCATCCGTAGAATCACAGGTTAAGATACCCTTTTCATTTTCAGACTGCCAGCACTTTTTCACAGAATATGAAGCATGGATTTAATTTTCGTCAAACAACACGACAGGTCTGCCTTCAGTACGATTTTGACGCAAAATGTTCAAATATTTGTGTCTCCAGGCTACAATGTTTATAGAAATAAAAAAATGTGGGGTAAAATGTTGCACACTGGTAACCCTACTGACTTACCGGTCATGGCGGCCACTCGTTGACGAACATTTTTAAATGGTATTATGGGATTGTTAGCTTTTTCCCGTTCACAAAAGGTACGAACTGCTAACACAATCTTTCTACCACTACTTAGATAGTATATAATTATATATATATATATATGTGTGACTAGAATGTAGAGCTTTACATTTGTTGTCGAGATCAAATTTTTTCAAACTACATAACTTTTGACATCGCAAACAACAACTCGGTGAGTAATTGTGTATTGTAAGCATTCAATAAAAATAAAAGGCGAATTCAATACAATTAAACACAATTTTTAAAATTTAGTACTATTTACAAAGTGTGTCAAAATTGCGTTAAAATTTTAAATATATGTGTAACGAGCGTTTGGTCAATGTTTGGTTGCATAGTTAAAAAAAGCGTCCTCATTATGAAACGCACTCGGCACTCCAATTTTTTAATACCTACTGACAAGTGGTGATAATATTTTTTTGCTGGCAAAAATAATTCATAAGTACCTAACATAAGAAGTAGAAGAAGTTTATGACATTTGAATTAAATCGGAGTTTGTTTTTGTAACGGGTATTCGTGTATTTTAAAATAATTTTATGGAATTGTGATAAAACACGTATAAGAAATACATAAATGAGACGAAATTCGTGTACATATTTTTTGAAATTCGCTTTTTAGTCGATGAACGAATTATCATTAGCGAAAACATGAATAATACGACAGAAACAACGTCTAACAGCTGTAAGTTTGCGCCTATGCCGCTTTCAGCACTACTTGCTAATTTAAAGCCACTACAGCAAGAAGAGGAAACCCCGGACTCTAGTTTTAATAACGATGAAAGTGACGATTCAGCGGAAGAGATCAATACAAAATGTTTCGCTACGACGAAAGCAATCTCAACATCAACACCTCAGAACGCTAAAAGCTTTAGCAAAGCTGTCTCGGAAAAGAAGGTCCACAATGAACACAACAAAGAAAATGTCGATAGCAACGGTACATCAAACCAAACGTACCCGAACAATCAGTTTCAAAACCCTTTCCAAGGTCCAAACGTTCAGAAAACTCCATCAACGTATCTCAACAGCGAGAGGAAAAAGTACGGGCTCATGTCACACGATAAATATTCCAACTTCTCTAACTACAAGGGATCAGCATTCAAGAATACACCAGATATGCAAAAACAGCCTTGTAGCACTCAAAAAAAGAAGACAGCAACACCTAAAATAAAGTCTGGCATACGCAAATTTACACCTGGATCGTCGAGTCGCAAAAGTCAGAAAAAGACGCCTCTACAGACTGTAATTCAGAACAGGGACAAAGTAAGGTGTGAATTGTTTAGGCACCCTCAAAATGCGGATCCTGTTGATCCCCTACTTGTGCCTGCCGACACAGCGACAGCACCTAAAGCGCCTGTTATGCCTGCACCTGCTCCGACATCAATTCCTGCCCCTGTACCAGCACCGGTCCTGACTCCTGCACCTGCACCAATCCTGACTCCTGCATCTGCACCGGTCCTGACTCCTGCACCAGCACCAGCCTTGACTCTTGCGCCAGTCTCCATATCTGCCATTCCAGCACCACCCTCTGTAGCTGCAACTCCAGCTATTTCCGTCTCAGCTCCAACATCTCAGCCTGTTCCAGCTACTCCTTTGAATAAGAAACCTATACCTAATTCATATGCGGCTACCCCATCATATCCCCAGGGTGCTGTTGGAAATAATTCAAAAATATTGTTCAAAACTACAAGCATTAAGGACAGAAAATACATGTTCATCAAGAAATTGGGCACAGGTGGCTCCAGTGAAGTTTACAAGGTATTTTCACTTCAAATTTTTTCGAATAATATAATTTTATGAATTTTAATTTTATCATCTGGATATAATTTATTTATTAGTAAATAATGTATTTGCATGTATGTTATAACTATAAAACATATAGTACTGCATTTTAATTTATTTTATTTCAGGTACTAGAGGTAGGAACGTCTAATGAATATGCTGTGAAATGTGTTTACCTTGCTACTGACCAGGAGTTGGCACAAGGTTACATCAATGAAGTGAGATTGTTGCGGTCACTGCAAAACTCTGACCGAGTTGTTAAACTTTATGATTAGTGAGTTACAAGTGCTAAAACTATAATTTGTTTTTCTCAATAAATATGTTTATCTTCATCCCCTGAAATTAAATAAACAAATAAATCCATCTCCTCAGTAACTTTTTAAACATCACCAGACATATCAAAACTTCATTACACAAATTATCTTAAAGCTGGCCTAGCTTAGGCTAAATAGTAGGCTTTCCAAAAAGATTGATAAATTGACCAAATTAAAGTACAATATAGTTATAATATAAAGAAGCTAATGAACCTTTTTTATTTGTAGTGAGTATGATCGTACAAATCAAATACTGCGATTGGTGCTGGAAGTTGGGGAAACTGATTTGTCTTCGATACTGAAGGCTCGTGCCGGGGATCTGCCACCAGCACTGGTGCTGCATTATTGGGAGGAGATGCTACACGCTGTAAACTACATACATGACCATGGTAATTCTTAATTGCGAAATAGCACCATTTTGCTTGAAATGTGTAATAATCTAAATTGATAGATCTGTGTGCAAACAAAAAATATGGTAGCCTAATTTTTTATATAGCTATATATTTATATTTCAATAATTAGGATCAGCAAAGAGTAAATAAAATTGTTATAACTATCACAGCAGATTTATGGAAATAATAAAAAAGACTTATTCACAATACTAAAATAACATTTCAGGTGTAATACATGCAGATTTGAAGCCAGCAAACTTTTTGCTTGTCTGTGGGAGACTAAAGTTAATAGACTTTGGTATAGCATCAGCTATTAGTAGCGATGCTACAAGTGTGGTGCGATCGCAGGCAGCTGGGACATACTCCTACATAAGTCCTGAAGCTTTAACTGGTGGGGCAGGGGGCTATGGAGGCAGTGCATCAATCAAGGTAATTATTTTGTGTATGGGGGAAATTGAAAGAGAACCAGTTGACATACCAACAATGATTTGGTCGGAATATGTAAATTCCATGTAAGTCATGATTTGTCCACTGAGTTTGACATCACCTGACCAAATTACTTACATTCACAATCTGTATCTCTTTCAACTTCTCTGATTGTACATTAATACAATTAATGTTACATTAGGTTATGCTAAACTTTTTTGCCCTTTAGGCAAAAATCCTCCGCCAGTACTTTCCACCCCTCTTCTCCAGTATTTTCTTCTAAATATTTTCTGTAGTCTTCCCAAATTAAAATGTTTATTGTTTAAATAAAAATGCAAAACTTTAATACTATTCTTTAGTAAAAGATTACTTGTATTCTTTACAGATTTCATTTAGATCGGATGTGTGGTCCCTAGGATGTATTTTGTACAGCATGGTTTATGGACGGACTCCTTTTGGTCACATACCAAATTTAACCAAATTGGCTGTAATTGTCAATCCAAATCATCGAATTGAATTTCCTGCAGTTGAACGTAAGTTCTAACAAATGGGTGACATGCTCGCCTTGCTCTCTTTAATAAATAAAAATTAAAAATTGGTAATTCTAAAAAGGTTTAAATACATTAATCTGGTTTATTTTCTTGGGACCTCAATAAACTATTCAGATAAAATTAATTAATTAACCAAAATAAAAAAGACTAATCGCATGATTTCTGAAAATATTCTTTAAAATAACTAATATTTGCTTTTCAGACCTGCCACAGTCTCTGATATCATCCCTCAAGTGGTGTTTGACATACAACGCGCGGGCGCGGCCGTTTGTGCGAGACCTCTTGGCCGTCAAACACCTACAGCTCGGCGCTTGTACTTGCCAGCAGCGGACAACTGCGCCTGCCCCCACCTAGCCATTGGAAGGGAATATTAAATAAGCTATACACCTACATAACAGCAACCACTAATGTCTTAACTAGACAGGCTATTGTCAATAGTAGATTTAGGCTTTAATCCTTTGAGCTGCCTTCTGTAGGCTGGTAGACGTCCCAATTATCAACTTATAAATATTTCTTGTATTATCAAAATAAACTGAACTAGTTTAACTTATAACTTAAATCACGTTAAATATCCTCTAATGGACAAATATTATATTTTGTATAGAAATGTTTTGCTAGTATGACACTAGCAACAGGGGTATAGATTATATTCGTTGTAAATATTAAGTAGTGTGATTTGTATTATTTACTAATTGTAATCTAGTTTGTTTTAAAAATTATTGTGCATTATACTTTTAGATTTATATTAAAACGTTTGTAATGTATGCAATAGTAATCTACGAAAGGCGATTGATGAGTAAGACACTTGTATGGAGTAAATATTTTATTGGATAGTGTGAATACAAAAAATAAGTTAAATTATAACATAGTTCGTAACTTATATGAAATAAATATAAATCTTAAAATGTGTTTTATCTTAAACACCAACTACAGAGTGATCATTTTGGAAGATACAAAAACGCTTACGGGTTAAACTTTTTAGAAATCCATACTCGAATAGCTTCTAGTCTCTCTGCTCGTTTCAGAGAAAAAGAACTATGACTACACTAGATCTATACCGGATGGTAAAATAACGTAGCTACGTAACGTAGAGTGTAGAGGCCAACGCATTACACGGTCTTCCTTTGGAAGAGGTCACGCGCAGCAGGACGGGGCACTAAAAAGTTTTTAAATGCAACTCGACAATAATCAGTCTGAAGTTTTGGAATACAAAGCGAAGCAGACGTTCCGCGCAGAGGTAGTGAAATCAAAAACGTGATAGTTTTATGTATTTAATGTGTTATCTGCGCGGTGTGTGAGTGCGAGTGCTTAGTTCTGGAAGAGCGTGCGTGTAAAGTCGATGTAGTCGAGCGCGTTGGGGACGGGCCGCTCGGTCTTGGGGTCGACGTAAGCCTTCATGCGGGCCACGCAGTAGTCCGCCATCTCCTTTGTAAGGTTCTGCAGAACAAATATATACAATAGAAATAGTTTTGATGCTACTAATCCATCCAATACTTATAGATGGATGGATGTTCGTTACTCTTCCTAAAAAACATTTGTTATGGAATTAGCTGACACCCTAGATTAACACATAAGACTACTGCTGAAAAATATAACACTTAATTAACTACAACTAACTAACACCACATGGCATAGCTAGTTATATTTTACTTAATTTTGTTCTATATAAAAAGCGCCAGGCCAGAGGTACCGACGCCCACCTCTAATTTTATTCCCTATTTCCATAGCCTATTCCTTTATAAGAATGGAGCAGCGCTGCCAGTGGCGTAACTACACCCTTCGAGGAGCGTGGCAAATTCATTTTCGTTCCACTATGTCAATTCAATACAAAAACACATTAAGCCACCTTGTAGTTACGCCACTGGGCGCTGCTTATAAGTTCCATGGGCGACGGCAGTTACATTCTATAAGGTATACCGTCTGTTTGCTTGCCCTCTAATTTCATAAAAAAGGCAAATCCATGACTTAACAATTTACTGTGTAAATATTTATTTAAGCCCAAATCAGCGAAATTGTGTGTATACTGACCGCATAGAGCTCGTCCTTGGTGACATATGCACGGTCCTGGTGCGCGGTGATGGCGCGGAAGGCGTTCTCGATCTCCTCGCTCGAGTGCACGTTCTCCGTCTCCTTGCTGATCATGAATGCCATGTACTCCTGCAGCGACACCTGCCCGTCGCGGTTCGGGTCCACCACGTCTGCACACAACATTATCAATCACAATAACAAAATAATACAATTGGGTATGTTAGAAGTTAATATAGTTCGCATTTCTATTATTTTCTATATTAGAAAAATGGAAATATTTAACAATAAAAAGTAAACAATTCGCAGTTCCATAAGTATTGCAAATGTTTATATATAAATAATGTGAACATACAACACAGTATAGTGTTGGTATGAATTCGTTATAATATTGATAAAGCAGCTGAATAAGGAACGATAGTTACACTTTAAGAGGCGCCAAAAAACTGCCACGTTTTAATGGCGAGTACAGGTATGTCTAATATCCATAATTAGCGTTATGAAACCGACTTTTAGAGATTAATTAAATACATTTTTATGATAAAAAGACATGATACTGACTGAGTATAGCCTCGAACTCGGGGTCGGGCTGACCCTCCTCGACCATGGGCAGGTCGTAGCCGAGCGCGCGCAGGCAGCTCTTGAACTCGTGCGCGTTGAGACGTCCAGAGCGGTCCTTGTCGAAATGCTTGAACATCATGCTGAACTCCTTGAGAGCGTCTTCGCTTACACCTGCGGAAAAACATAGGTTTATGAAATGTCAATACTTCGAATAAGCATGCTCGGTATCAGCATCGTAGTAACTTCATGATATTTACATCAATATACCAGTAACAATTTACAGAAGACTGAAAATCTGTCACGTCTGTATAATGGGAGAAATTGAAGGAGAGCTAGTTGACGGATTCAATTTCCCCCAATATACATAAAATGTATTTTAGATTAAAAGCACATCCCTATTTTGTAGACACTAAACCATACTCAAACGAGCCGTAAGAGCGATTGTAAGCCCATTTCATAATCGCAATAAGTTTGTAAGCCCTCCTTTAATAAACATACCCGAGTGGTTTCTGGCTTGTATCTGCTGTTCGAGGTTATGCTGCATACGCATAGATAGCTGATCGAGCTGATCCCACTGCTGCGCGAGACCCACCGTGCTGTGTTCCGTGTAGCGATTGTCCAGAATCAGGTGCTCCTCAAGCGCAGCTCCTGTACCGCAATTGGAGTAATTTTAGAAACTACATTTACTTCCGAATTAATAAAAAATATTAGTGTAAAAATTACACGAACATGTCCATACCTAAAAAGACTGTATAGACTGTATTTTGAGAAAGCTAACTGATAAAGATTTAAACTATTTTACATGTCTTATCTTTTTTACTTAAATGTAACGTGACGTGGTGCATACAAATACACAAGACAAAATTCATTGTGTTCTTTATATTTTTAGTAAGAACATCATTTAGAATATTGCGATTCTCACCTAACTCCTCGAGTCTGCGAAGATCGGAGCGTCGCGCACGCACCTCGCCCGCACGCGTACGCAGCGCCGCTAACTGCGCCTCCAACGAGCCTGTGCCCTCCATCATGCACGTACTGAAATAACACACTACTTTTTATTCAACCGTCACAACTTATGTCAGGCTGTTATTTTAAATTCACTCGGTTATTATAATGCAAACATTTAAACGTGCATCGGCGAGTTTGTAGCCGTTTTTTCAGTACAGAAACTTCGTTATGATTAATTATTATCAATTTATAACAGGTAAAAAACAAGGTTCATAAATTAAGAAATAATGAAGTGTGATCATAGTCTTACAGCTAATTATTATTTACAAAAACTGTCAGCTATTTCATAAAATAGTATGGAGGTAACGAAATAATAATTCAATACAAATAAAAAATTTAAATCAAGTAAAAACTTTTCTGAGTGTTTTTATATGTTTGTAATATAGACTAATGGATAAAAATTATTTACAAGAAAATGTTCAGTCAACTGCTGGCTAAGTGATAAACATACAACATCTGAACAGAAAACATGAGAAAGTGGTTATTGTTATCAAGATGTATGGATGTTTGTGTGATGAATCACGACAGAGACACTCCACTAAGTACTTTACCCGTCCCAGCCTAGCAGCCGGTACCTGTACACATATCACTGTTTACTATTTCATACACTAGCAACATACACTGACTTCAATTTGAGCTACCTTCTACGCTTATCAAAATTGCCATTTACATTTGGGTTTGCTACTTCGAACCTAAAGCAAAAAATACTGTGTTCTAAGAACTAGATGTAATACCAAAATGCTTCTTTAAATTAAGAGCTTCTATATTTTTAGACTTCCTGTTTCACCAATCAGTGGAAATAAGTCTTCCCACATTTGCACTATGTTGTGTTGTATTTGATTGATATGTCAAATAGAATAGTTAGATGTTCTGTAAAGTTAATATTAATTTCACTCTGAAAATTAATAAAAAAACATATGTACACGGTACATAGTAATGTAATTTTCAATAATCTAATGTAAGCAAGATTTCATTGTATGAAAATAGAATTTGAGCTGTTTGTATATCTTGCACATTCTACTATAGTCTACGGCTAATAATGCATTCAGTACTTTCGACTATAGCAAGTAACAGGTATAAACGTACCGTGTCTCGGTGAGCCACTGGTGGAAGGCGTTGGCGTGTTTTGCGAACTCCTTGCGCAGCTTGTCGTTCTCCTCCTGCCGCTGCGCTTCCTTCGTCAGCTCCACGTCACGTTCCGCTACACGAAGATGTTTGTTATTGCAAAATTTATTGATATTTTTCCCGCTAAACGAAGTTGTACAATCAAAATAAGGAGTCACGTCATTTCATAGAAATTCTTACATTGTATTTGAATTTGTTAGCCTGTATTCAACATTTGAATATTAGCTTACCACAAAATTTGTGCACAGCAACTATACAACGGATGTTTATAATTTTTGTGGTTAAACCACTAAGGTTCTTTATGTATAACATTATGGGTATACAACCAGACATTTCACATGATCTAACTGCTTGAAATCTATAATCAATAATTCATTAGTAAACGTACACGCACGTGTTTGTGTACCTATTCAGATTTCGGAGTAATCATACCTATAATCTTGCGCAGATTGCGCCAAGTGTCTTCGAGCGCCTCCATGGTGAACCAGGTGTAGGGGTTAGCGCCGACGTTGAACGACTTGATCTGCTCGTCAAGCGCCGCCAGCGCCTCGAAGTCACTTTGAGCCGACGATAGGGATGCCTGCGCAATTAGCACGGTTGAAACATTAGATTGCGTTATGACGTATACATATGATCAAAAAGTGTGGCTTGGCAAAAATGAGTGAATTTAAAATAAGGGCGCTTTTCTTATAGTGTAGGCAACCGTTAGCTACGGATTGCCGACACTATAAGAAAGACGCCCTTATTTAAAACACGCCCTTATTTAAGCGCGCTTGAACGCAATTTTGACGCCTTTTTGGAGTTAGGAGAACTATGATGTTGCCTAAAATATCAACATTTATTGTCATAATATATACCACTTTTTCTACTAAACTAGCTTGTACTGTACCTGGAATTGCGCATGCGCGTCGCGTAGGGCGCGGATCTCCTCAATAGAATTGCAGCGCACCGGGTCCGTGAGGTCCTCCTCCGCGTTCTCGAACCATGAGTTGAACGCCGAAGCCTGTCACATTCACCAAAATTAATATAAACATCCATAGTAGTTAAAGAAAGGAACTACAATTTAATTTCATAATTTAGAAAAATATATACGTAAGAGCAACTGACCTTCTTGGCGAAGGTGAGGTAGAGCTCTTCGATCTGTCGGAACTGGTCCTGCAGCTGCAGCAGGCGCTGCTTGCGAGCGGCGGAGTCAGCCAGCAGACGCTGCCAGCGCGCTAGCACGTCGCCGTGCCGCTTGGTGATACCGGCCGCCTGCTCGTGTCCCGCGCCCACCAGCTGCTCCTTGAGCGCAGTGATGTTCTGAATGCCCTCTTGCTCGAAGGCGGCAAGGCCGGCGTCGAAGGTGTCCTGCTTGGTGAGCAGCGTCTGCACGGTAGACAGGTCGCGACCGAACTCGTCAGAGCGCACGTGTGTCTCCTTATCGGCAATCCAGGATTCGACGACGTCGGCCTTCCACAGCAGCTGCAGGTAGGCAGAGTTGTCGACGAGAGCGGCCTTGCGGCGCGCCGCCAGCGCCGTGAGCTTGTCGAGTTTGGCCTGTAGTGCGGCCAAGCGGTGCGACAGCGCGTCGGCGTGCAGGTTGCCAGCCGCCAGCAGTCGCTCGCCGTCGGCCAACAGGTCCCGAACGCGCTCGCCGCGCCCCGCCAGCTCCGCCTCCAGCGCCTCGTGCTTTTTCAGCAAGCCTTGCACCGCCGCCATGCTGTCGCCGCACTCGCTCGCTACCACCAGCTGCTGCTTCTCACTACACATATTGTATTTTTAATGTTGTATTTTTATACACGAGTTTGATTTGACTTTATTGATATTAAAACAAAACTCTGAAAGACTAGAGAAAACACTATATAATGTACGTACCTGATCCAAGCCTCCTCCTCGTCGACCTTGGCGAGGAATTGCTGGTAGGCAAGCGACTGCTGCAACTTGGTGCCCCTCTCGGCGGCCAGAGCTTGGAGCTCGTCCCATGCCTGAGCCAGGGCCTTGAGCCTCTGGACGATCTCCGGAACGCCCAGGTTGGAGACGTCCATGAGTTTCTCTCCGGCCTCTTGCACTGCCTGGATGGCGGGCTCGTGGCTAGCCAGTTCGGCTTCCAGACGCTTGTGCTTCTTGAGAAGGTTTTGAACTCCGGTCAAATCACGCCCGTAGTCATCGGAGGCGACCAACAGTTTCTTCTCCCTGTACAATAAATCTTTTGTGTACATCCTAATATATTTTTGAGCGACAGCATTAGCCAAAAGTTAAGATTATTTTCACGTTTGAAAAGACACGGTCCAAAGAACTCACTTGATCCAGGACTCCTCGTCGGCGATGTCGCGGAAGAACTGGTGGAGGGTGTTGGCCTCGTGTAGGCGCGCCTGGCGGTGCGCGGCGAGACTGCGCACGCGCTCGAACCGCTCGTTGATGGCGGAGCGACGGGCGCCGATGCCCGCGCTGTCAAACTGACCCGACGACACTAGCGCGTCAGCTTGAGCGTTCATGTCTGTCAAATATTTTATGATATAGATCCAAACCCAATAGACAGAATATAGAAGCAAAAAATGATTATGACTGATTTGGATAGAAAAACATATAAGAAAAAACTATTGAGTTTTCACTCTGCTTTGTTTATTATTTCTATCTAAAAGTGCAAACATGTTATTAGCTCTTAGTTTTGCAGTAAAGTTATTATGTAGGTGTAAGTTTTCAAAATAAAAATATAAAAATAAATAAACTTCAGTCAAAAATTACAGACAGTTATAAAAAGTACCTTCGATTCTGCCTTCGTGAGCCTGAATATCCGCCTCGACTAACTGGTGCTTCTTCATCAGATTCTGCACCGACGTCAAGTCTTTGCCGGAATCCTCCGAGGTCAACAGACTTTCAACCTAATTAACGATATTATAAATTAATTTTTAAATGCGGCCAAAAGATTAAAAAATATGGTTTATGTAAGTATATACTATATAATATAGTTCTCACCTCTCCCAGCCAAAAATCAAGATCTTTGACGGCGGCGATGTAGGTGCGCTGCTTGTTTGCTTCCTTCAGTTTCAGAGATTTCTCTGTCGTCTTTTGAGTGAGGAACTCCCACTGGTCGGCGATAGATGCTAAACGAGCCTACAAGAAACACAAAGAAAATCCATCAGTATTCAATATTCACTAGTCGCAAAGGTCGTGTAGCACAATACGGAATATGGAAGTTATGTCTTAATAAAACAAAGTGATGTGTTACAGTATAATATTGTCTTTTAGTATAAACTGATTAAAGGCACCCTATTTTATAGTATTTAAGTTATAGTTAACAATTAGCTATGTCCTAAAATACAAAAGACCGCCGAGAGTAGTATATACACCGACTGATCAAGGGTGCTGATCATCAAACAACACTTTTTTCAAATCACTAGATTAACAGTGAATGCGAAGAAACTATTTTAGCGCCCCCTCCCGATCTTCGCGCCCTAGGTGCAGCCTATGGGTTAATCATGCTGTGAGCACATACCTGCACGGCGTCCTCGCTGCCGCTGCACTGTCCGCGCGACACGAGATTGCCACCCATAGCGAGCACGGACTGTATGCGCTCCGCGTTCGCCGCCAGCTCCGCCTCGAACGCCTGGTGTTTCTGGTGCTTGGACTGGATGTTCGCTGGGTCCTGGCACACACAACGTCAAACATGAATATTATAATGGAAAAGTCGCACTGAAAGTGGACCTTGAAAAGAGTAAAAGGCACAGACAGTATATACACTTTGTAAGTACAGTGCACACTCAAAAAAGAAAACCCAAAATCCAAAATAATGTGACTGAAAACCTTAAAAAACAGTGTAGGTCCAGAAAGTTTTTGTTTCAAACCCATTTCGCGAAAACACAATGTCTATAAGCAGCGTATATAATGCTCAAGAAAGTCTCGAGAAAATTTTGCATTATGAGGTGTTCAAGCATGTACGAGATTCTGCATCATAAGATATCCAAGCACGTATTAGACAGTACTTGGTTTAGATTTTGAAATCTAGCTCCGTCATATACAATGAAGTTTCAATAGGCATAACGCTTACCTTGTAATTTTCCTCTGTCGCTAGTTGCAGTTTTTCCGCGATCCAGTTTTCCATTTCGTCGGCATCACGCGAGAACTGTTGCAGGGTTTGCTCATCGCCCAATCTTAAATAAAGATTTTTTGACAAATTGTTGAATATAAAAATAAAATATATATTTCAGACTTAGGGCGGCCGCCTATAAAAATGTTTATTTAACAACAAACCTTTATGAAACAAACTTTTTCATGCAGTATTTTCACTATATTCACTTCGATTTTACAAATTTATAACAAATACATGACCAGTTTCTACCAAGTCAACATCACCTGATGAACATGAATTTTCACCATGAACCAACAATAGAATCAAGTACATATATTGGTAAATTGTTAAGATATTTATTGAATGAAATGTTGCAGAATATTGGAATTATTTTGGAAAATTTTTACTGTATACAGTAAAAATTTTTAACTAGTCACTAAATGTTGCCCACGACTTGGTATGCGTCAACACAATATAACAGACATGAATGGTTTCCCCAGTAGCTTAAGCTTAAGTTACTTCTTATCACATCAGCTAGTAGCCAAAAAGAAGCCGTCAAAATTCCACAAAAACCCTAGCAATTTTAGATATTTGGTAAAGTAAACAGACAACAGGCAAAAATTGTATTTGTATATCATAAGCACGTAGTTAAAAACCTTAATTTAAAAAAAACATACACCCCAATTTATAGGTACAGAAGTAGAATAATAATGACGCGACTCATCAGTCACGTTACCTGGATCGTTTCTCGATGAGCGCCTCCTTGAGGTGTCGCCAGCGGTCGAGGACCTGGCGACGCTTGTTGTCGATGTCGTCGGCGGCGTAGTGCTCGGACGCTATCAGCTGGTCAGCCAGCGTCTGTAGCTGGGCTATCTTCTCCTCCTGTATAAGGTAGCATATACCATACTAGGTTTTTAAGGAGCTATTGTTTCAACGCCACACTTGTGGGAGCCATTCTTCGACACGAGCTAGGCCGGCTCGACCGTACAAATACGGCCTCACAGAAAACCAGCGTGAAATAGTGTTTACGGCGTTTCATCTAATAAAGTCTTCACCGGAGGCCAACTCCCTAACCCATGTTTTACTTTACGTGTCCATGGGTTGTTGCTTTCCATCAAGTGACACGAACAAAACAAAATTTTAAAAAAGTTAGCAATCTATGATTTTTATAAAATCATAGTCAATATTAAATCAGTAATTATTACTTGTAAGTAATTTCTAAAATATTCAATCAATCGTAGGAAAAATAACCACACAGTTTTGAAACAGTCTATGTTATATTCTTTTCTTTTGAGGTTTTCTGTTATAATTTTAATTAACTAAATCTGCCAGTCACTACTATCAAAATCACGTACGTGAGCGTTGATCGCCTTATCGAAGTCCTCGTGTTTCTTGATGAGTTGCTCAACGTTGTCGGCACCGTCGGGTCGGTCCTGAGCAGTGGCGGGCTGCAGGAACGCCTCTCGCGCCCCCATCCAACCCTCCGCTTGCTCGCAGTCGCGGTAGAACAGCTGCAGCTCGAGGTTCTGGTCCAGCTTCATGCGACGCGCCACCCACGCCCTGTCATACATTGTCGTGTGTGATATTTTGACTAAAATTTTTTTGTAAGGTCCTTTGGAAACATACATTTTTCCAGGACCAAAGGAAGCCTATCATCCATACTCAACAGTCTTGTCATAGTATTTTTGGTTTGCAAATTATAAACATTAAATACTATGAGAAGATATGTAACACAGACAATGTAATATATAATTTTTGAGGCGAAAAGATATTTCTTAGTCAGTCATAAGACTTCAATTAAATGTAAAGAGACAAATAATGAGCCTGAAACTAATTTGTTATATAGAAAAATACTGACTGCTCTAGTTGCTGTCGCGCTTCTGACATGTTGGCGAGCTTGTCGCGTATGTCGTCGCTGGCGTAGTGTCCGCCCTGCAGCAGCTGTTGGCCGAACAGCTCTAGCGCTTGGAACGTGCCCGCACGCGCGTCCATCTCCGTGCGGTGATCCTACATTCAATGTTTATTTTTTATTTAAGCATACGAGTTCTGTCCATACTATCCCACTGCTAGAATGGGGCTTCTCAGAGCCTACCATTTTTTCATCGTGCCACCTTTTCCTGGGCCGAAACCATTAGGTACCTTATACGCTTCGATCAAATATACTAAAGTACTACTGTTATAGCATATTTGATCGAAGCTTACAGGTACAAGGTAGGTTATTTTTTAATTGATTCGGAATTTACTGCATGATTATCGGTAAATGTTAAGTCGTTTCATGTTTACAGTATTTTACGTTAATTAAATTAATTATAAAAACAACAAAACAACGTGTATCGTTTTTGTTAATAAGCAAATCACTAAAAACATTACTTTATAATATTATCTAAGTTCAAACGACAGGTGATATTCAATTAGATAAGTAATCACTCTAACATCAAAAGCCTGTAATCATTTTAGTGAAACATTTTGGAAAAGTTATCTTCAACATGTTGAGTTAAAAGTTTTTTGAGAACCCCGCACACCACAGACTTCAGTCGATAGTTTAATGGAGGACTGCATGAGTATGTAATCGGCTAAAAGTCTGTAATTTGTGGGGCGCTATAGGTGTTAGGTGAGAAAGAGACAGAGAGTCGTTTCATCTCGCACACATGCGTGCACTCTGACCTGCGGCATTACGCCGTAGTGCGCGTCTATCTCCAGGCGCTGAGTCTAAAAACACACTCAGTTTAGGTAACTTCTTATCTTACTATATATATTTCTTCTGTGAGTGTGTATGTCACTGAATTTCTCTTAAACGACTGGACAGATTTTGACGAATTTTTTTGTGTGTGTCTCTATATCTCTAATCTACAAAATAGCTCGGCAGGACAACGTCGGCGGGGTCAACTAGTATTCATTATAATTTTAATATGATCTTATTTTTTAAAAGTGCTTACGAGTATGAAATATACTGTACAACAAAATCCACGTTCTAATAACATTGTAAGCCTTATATTCGCAGTTTCACAATTTAATAACGGGTACACTGTTGATATGATAAAAAAGCATTAAGTAATGGGAACCATACCGTATGTCTCTCCAACAGCGCCTCGGCGCCGGTGACGTCATTGGCCAGCTCCTCCGAGCTCACCAGAGCCATCATGGAGTTAATCCAAGCCATCAAATCACGGTAATCTGACAGGAATCTGAAGATTGTAAAACATTATAAACTAATTCATAACAATAAAAAAAAAATTTAATAAATAGTAAAAAATTCACTTTTCATTATTTTAAAGCAGTCGACAGGTAAGCATTTGTAAATAAATATAGTTCACAAAGAATCTGGCTTACAGGGACGGAAAAACATCTGTCTCTTCTTTGTAAAATAAGGACAGCTCTAGTGAAAAGTTAACTGAGAATTTATCTAAACAAAATGTAGTATATAATACAATTGTGGTTACAAGGAATATATTAACATTGGTCTCTCTCTATTTTGTAAGATAAACAAATTTACTAAGATACTAGTAACTGAACGTAATAAAGTATACGATATGTCCAATCATTAGTAATATTAACACTAATTAGTATTAAAACGAAAAGGAGCAAAAATAAAACATAATTCGGTCAAATTTCAAAGAAACCTCGTTTTTGAAAGTCGGGTAAAGTGACCCATACCTCTGCAGGTCGTATGAATCTAGTAGCTTCTCCTTGCGCGCGTTAGCTCGAGCCTGCAGCTGGGTCCAGGCGTCGTTGATCTCGCGCTGCTTGCTGTAGGTGGCGTCGGCGGAATCGCCGTGGCTGGCCATCAGACGGTTGGCGGTGTCGTCCAGCTGACGGATCTTGTCGCCCAGCGCCGCCAGATCACGCTCTAAGCCCTCGTGCTTCCCTACATCATTTTATATAAATTTAATACGTACGACTAAGCCATATACTTTGTCGATACCTATTGGATTCATGGATTCATACAGAGTGTTATAAAACAAAGTGATTACATTTTAGGGTGTATATGAATCTTATGTATATAGTTCACTGTCAAATGCAAAGGAGCAACGCTGAAAAAGTAATTTTTTATTTAACTTTTGTGTTTGCAGGGACGCTGAGGACAGTGCCCCTACAAAACACAAAATAAATTTTTGCTGCTATTTTTACACTGTAAATACTACCAACTACCAACTTAGGTGTACATTCACAACCTTATGTTTTATTAGATACTCACGCTGCAAGGTCTGCACGGAGCGCAGGTCCTTGCCGAGGTCATCAGTGGCTAGAGCACCGTCCTTCTCCGCGATCCAGTCTTTGGTCTCGTCGACGTCGCGGTGGAAGCGCTGCACCTCGTGCGCGGAGCCGAGCTGCGCCGCACGCTCCGCTGTCAGCTGCTGGAGCGACGACCACTTGGAATTCAGCTCCTGTAAAAAGCGGGACGTTAGTATAACGTAGAGAAAATATAAAAATAATTTCAGTAGAAAGTAGATTAAGTCATAACGAATGACGTTAATTTTCTTCAATTAAAAAATCAGAAGTATTTGCATATTGGTTGGTATCACTGTTTTTCTAGTTCTTGAATTTAAATACACATTAATTTAAATGCAAAATGCAATAATCTCTATACGCAAAATAGATAAATGATGTTGTTAGAGCAGGACCCAGCATTCTCATCACTCAAAACAAGTGGTAAAAAAAAGCATTAGGATTAATAATTAATTGCTGAATAACCTAAAAATATCATCATCGTCAGCAGCAATTAATAACTTTAATGTGCGATCATTCACGTACGCTGCACGGGCCTAACTGTTAACGCTAAATTATGTCACTCGCTGCGAATTAATAAGGCCAACACGTGCACCGACCAAGTGGTGTAGTTCCACGAGTTTAAGCTTGTTAAAACAGTTTCAGTTCAGATTGTCATACCTGCATCTGCGTCTTAATCTTTAGCGCGGCCTCAGTCTGCCCAACGGTGACGAGCTGCACGGCAATCTCGTTCATCTCGGCGAGGCGGACTTCGTTGGCGCGCAGGTCGCTCTGGAAGTCGTCGAACTTCTTCTGCATGACCTCCACCTGCTCCAGGTCCTCGCCCACGTCCTGCACCTGGGCGTGCATCTCCTACGAAACACATTATACATAAATAGTTTGTTGATTGTTCAAATATTACAGAAAACAATGTTACAGAAGATAAAGGTTTGCACAAACAAGCACACACGCACGCACGCACTTACGCGCACAGATTTGTGCATAATAGAATCTTTCCGCTAAATGTGATTTTTCGACTGAATTATTTAGTCACAATAAAAAATAATAAGAATAAGTAATAGTGTCTGTAGTATAATATCTAGAGGAGAGAAGGTATTTACCATCGAAGAAATTGAAACAGTGCCACTCAATATGTCAATTCCATGTAAGTCGAGTTCTGTTGGCTTGGTTTGTCATAAAGGATCTCACTAAGATCCGCAATCTGGCTCTGTTTAATTTTCCCTGACAGTACGTATTATGATGGACTGGTTTATTTAAACATAAAAAATCCTCACCTTGTCCTTGATCCATGTGGCGAGCTCAGCGGCCTCGCGAACGAGCACGTACGCCTTGACGGTCTCATTGAGTTTGTTCTGTCGCTCGCGCGCCAGACCCAGCAAGTTATCATACTGAGCTTCGATCTAAAGTGTGAGCATAGGTAAACATATAAATTTATATAAAAATATTACTTCTGTATATTTTACTACAAATCGAGAACTAATAATCCACAAACATAAATCCTTTAATTATCTCGGGTAAAACTATTTGACGATTGATGACGTTTTGGTTGCATATTAATGCCTCCACATTCATACCTCTGCTAATACTTAGCCACGGCGTCGTATAAACTACAATTTCAATGCAACGTCTGGCACTTAACGTTAAGCACAGAAGGCACAACTTTACATACCTGGTTCTGCCTGGCGACGATAGAGTTGGAGTCGGCGAGGTTCTGCTGCGAGGAGGACAGGCCGGCATCGATCTTCTTGACGTACGCGGCCGGGACGAAGCCCTGACGATCATTCACTTCCACCTTCCACCAGTCCTACGGATTAAAAGTTTTTTTGTCTATGATATTACTGTTAAACACTACAGACTGGACTGCACTATAGATACAAATTATAGAACACATACTTCCATACAACCGATTTCTGTAAAACGTCAGTGCTATGGAAGTGAAGTGTCGTGTCGCAAATAAAATATCTCAAAGTTCAAGGTCAAGTTTGGTAATAATTATGAACTGTATTAGGCGTTTCTAGAGTATATTGCTAAATATTGTCACTAGACGCTGTTGATATACATACCACACAATTATCTCATTTTTACCGTAAAGTATGTAGTAGAAGTAAAAAAATGACTACAACTACTGTATTGATAACGCAATCCATTATCTTATCAAGTATTTATAATTGTATGTGATATAATTTTTGGTTCACTTATTAACGTTATAACCAACAAATCGAATCATGTTTCCATAAATTAACAATATTGTAAATGTTCAGATTTATAACAAAAGTTGAAGAAGAAGATTATTAACAGACTCAAAAGTAGACATAATATTATTTACATAAACGAAAACATAACATTATAATTTGAATTGGGGAATGCATTGTGACAGCGACAACTTGAGGAATATGTCGCGTCTAACTATGGTCCTTTTTTATTACTCAAAGTTATAAAGTACAAAAATACAACTTATATAGACATTTATTGTGAGAAAAAACATTCGTATTGTATTAAGTGTCAAATAAGTATTAGGTTATGTGAACAGAGAGGAAGTAAGACTCGATAAAAAATATAACTTACAGGTATTACTTTCTTTTTTGCGTTCAATATAAAATTTTGTATCAGATAAACACATATCCAACTTAAAACTATCATTTTTGCGCTTCATAAGTTTATTTCCTTACAAGTAAATCTTTGTCTTGAGTAATTCAAGTTATTGTTTAAACTATTTCTATCACAGATCACTTGTATATCACAGATCATTTGAATTGTATCGTACTCATCAAAATTCACATAACATTTAAAACAGTCTCAAAGTATACACTGACAGATCACTCAAGCAATTCAACCACATATTTAGAGTTATTTTTTTGTAGAAATGTGTCCACTTATTGCTATTGAATAATTTTAATTATTCAAATTTAGATATGGGTTATGGCAAAAGCGCGTTAACTGTGAGACCAATTGTACGATTTGTGGCGCGCAATACAAGTTACATAAACGCGAGCGGTACGCGCCAGATATCGTGCGTAACTGACGAACAAAGTATATTATACATAGTGCTGTACACTAATGAGCAACATACGAATTTAAGTTTGTAAGAGAAACTATTTTAAATGAAGAGGCTAAGAGAAAAAGAAAATCATAACGGAAAGTTATGCTTCAGTACAAATGAACCCGCTTAAACGGAGAAATACCACGGCCTCACAGAAAACCGGCGTATTTTGTCGATTGAGTAAGTTTACCGAAGGCAAAACTCTTGCTCACTATTCCCTTTCCTTATTCTCTCAATTTAGCTTTTTTCCTCTTTATAGGCTGGCTACGCACTTCCGACAGTAGTTGCTTTCCATCAGGCACCACATTTGCTCATTTGCCCCTTAATACCATAAAATAAAAATTAAAAAATAACTTCTCTACAAATTTTGAAGTTTGTCAAACAAATCTTGTAGAGAGCAACTAAAGCGTAAATTTTCCATTTCACTGTCAGAGAATTTGTCGTTGCTTCACGAGTTTCATATTGAAGCAATCAATTTCCCTAATGGAGTCGTGTCCCATAATAGAAAACTATTTTAACTAATAGCTTAAGTAAAGTAACCGACACTCAAGGACATCGTAATTATTTTAAATCATTGAATAAATTGTTTTTTTTTTTTTTTGCTTTTCAGGTAGAGTTAGTTTTTGCGTTTGTTTGATTTTCACACATTTTTAAATGAAATTGTGTAATGTATAATGGGAAAATTGAAAGAGAGCCAGCTGACGGACCTACGTGATTTGGTCGGAATATGTCAATTACATGTTAGTTGTAATCTGTCGGCTAGGTGTGACATAACGCAACCAATTAATGAGATCTGCAATCTGGGTCTGTTTCAGCTTCCCTGATTGTACAAAAAAATGCTTTAAAAATTGTCTGATTCATTAGCAAATCATGATGCATCAAATAACTTACTTGATGAAAAAAAAAACATTTTATACAAAGCGTTTTCCCGATTTATTTTTGTTATAGAATTATACCAACACTGCTAAAGAGTTCCTGTTATCATGCCCGGTTTTTGTGTTTTTTTAACTGGAATCTTTTCTTAAGTGCACTTAAAATGCTAATAACAAAACGGTAACCGAGTCCACCATGCTTGAAAGACGTTTGAACAACGACACGGACACGGGACATTGGCGAAACGCCGAGAAAAAGTATGTACTTAGTAGTACAAAAGTTTGTACAATTTAAATAACTCGCGTTATGTCCCGATCTATGAGAGTTATAATCCAACGCGAAGTTTAATATTTCCACCGACCTTGTTGTTTGAGTTGAGCAGCGTGAGTACGTCGCCTCGCTTCATGGAGACCTCACGCGGGGACTTCTCGGCGTAGTCGTACAGCGCCACCACGCACTCCTTGCCCGACACGTCAACGACGGGCGACTCTTGTTGCTGGACACATTTTATTGTATAAGTAGTAGTAAGAGTTATACTTGTTAAGAAAAAAACTATTTTTTTATTTTGAAGGCAGTAAATTGGTCCATTTAATAAATATTGTTTTTCACGATAATTGAATCATTAAATTTTTAGTTCTATGTATGAACTATACATTCGACGTTAGTTGCCACAAACTTCATATAAGATAACAAGATTTGTATGTTATGATATATATCCATGGCAAGTTATTTTGACCAGACTAAAATTATAATACTTACACAGTCAATAATTGAATTGAAAACATAATTTGATGGTTTATTATCTATAACAATACATGTAAGTAACTTACCCGGCAGGCGTTGGCCTGCTCGCGTAGCGCCTTGATGGTGTTCCCGAATGCTTCCAGATCGGACAGAAGGGCCTCGTGTTTCTTCAACAGCGCCTCGGAGGAGTCCTCGTCCTTGCCGTAGTCCTGCGTGTTCGCCATCGGCTCCTTCTCACGCATCCACGACTCCGCCTCGTTTGCGTCCGCGAAGTACTGCTGCGCTTGCAGGGAATCTTCGAGATCTTGCTTGCGCTGTTCATTGTAGAAATTGCGGTTTATTGATGTTTTATATTTTTTTATTACGCAAAACTTTATCAAGAGATTTAAAATTTGTTTATTATTGTGCAAATACAGTCAACATCCGTACAGAGTTTACCTCTAAATGCTACGAGCGCGTTCTAAAGTCATTTAATTACAAGAGTTACATAAAGGGTAAAAAACTTCGCTTAGGGTGTCGTACCGCCAAATCGACGGCAAAATATTTACTATGAGTTTTTATTTAATTGACGCCGATTTTTACTTTCAGTTAAACTTTCAGTTTAACAAACCTGAGCGGCCTTCTCCTGCAGCTGCGTCCAGGTGGCGGTGAGGGCTGCGGTACGTGCGGCGATGTCGGCGGCGGCGAAGTGTCCGGCGTCGCGGAGCGCCGCGCCCGCCGCCCGCACCGCCTCCACGCGCGCCTCGTGCTGCGCCATCTCGCCCATCACCGCCTGCTGCTTCTTCATCAGGTTCTGCACGCCGATTAAATCACGACCTGCGACGATATTACGGCTTAGTTTTTTGTGTATCGGGAAGTCAAATCGATACTTCTATATTAATATTATAAATAGGAAACTGTGTTTATTAGATTGTCCTCGTTTCTGAATGGATTCTTTACGCAGATTTTAAAGCGATTTTTAAATCTCGCTAGCGAGCTAAGAACTAAAAGATTACAGAGATTTAATATGATACATCATCAGATCAGTTTTTCTCATCATGTATTTTTTACTCATAATTTGTCATAATAATATACTTGTTATATGTCAAGTTGCGAATCACAAGTATTTAGTAGTTACGGTAGTAACCGTAAATACTAAAGGGCAGTTTCACCGATTACTGATAAGTTCCGAATGGGGCCGTTCCACAGCTTATCTGACTGATTATCCATACCTCATCTGTCATATAAATTAAGGATAGCCTTGCCTAGCCATAGATACGGCACTTATTCTTGGCACTGTTCTAAATGTTGATGATTATTCTACAACTGACCTCTGTTGGTAGAGGCGATGATGGGCTCCTTCTCGCGGATCCAGGCGGCCTCGTCGTCCAGGTCTCGGAACAGCTGCTGCGCTTGCAGGGAGTCGAGCAGGCGGCGCTTGCGGATCGCCATCGGCTTATCCAAAGCGGCGTAGCGGGCTACCAGCGAGTCCTGGTAACAAAAACCGTTTTGTTTATATCATATATTAATCTTTACTTGGATAGTAATCAAACTAAGCTGGACCATGTTCCTTGTATTAAATCAAATATTACTTGCAAGTAACTTGTAATCTAAGTTCTAATATACAGTCTTTTTCGTCTCTATATATAAAAAAAACGATAGAATATTATAAATTGACCTACCCTCTTAGCTTGGATATTGTCAGCATCGAAGTGTCCCTTGGCGACGAAAGTCTCGGCCTGCGCGCGTAACGCGTCGATACGCTCGGCGTGCGAGCTCACGTCCGCCTCGAGCAGAGCGTGCTTCTTTTGCAGGTTTTGCACGCTGGTAAGATCCTGTAAAACAGTAGTATTTGTAAGAAAATTTCATTAAAATATACTGTTATATACAGAGTTTGACAGTTTATTTTAAACGATTTTCCTACTCACACCATATTCCTAGATTTTATTGGTAGTCACTTAGAGCCGTAATTATAGTCAGCGCTTAATACTTAAAAGCGTGATCGAAATGTTTGAGAAACTGTTTTCATTTATTAAGAGACCTTTATGAATGAAAACAGCATCTCAAAATTTGTTAATCGTACTCTTGGTATTAAGCGCTGACTATAAGTACGGGCCTTAATACCATGAATGCCGATCATTTGTAGGTCAAGAGCATCGTTTAAATATTTCATCTACATATATTGAAGTATGCGGTTACCTTGCCGTAGTCCTCGCTGAGGAGCTGTCCCTCAACCTCAGACAGCCACAGCTCGATGTCTTCAGCAGCGCGGTTGAACTGCTGCTGCGCGGCCGCCTCCTGCAGCTTCCCGCCCTTGTGCTCGGACGCCTGTGCCAGACGCTCCCACAGCGAACCCAGCTCCGCCATGCGCGCCTCGATTTGCGCTGCACGAATATTTTTCTAGTTTTTACTATTGCAATTATATCGCCAACATCAAGATTGAAACTAGCCCTAGTTGGTCAGATTGCGGATTTCAGTAAATTCGTCGCGCTATGTCAAACACAGCCGACAGATCACGATTTATTTTGGGATTGGGATTGACTTACTCCGACCAAATGACGTAGGTCTGTCAACTGACTCTTTATCAATTCCCCCACAGTACATAGTAATAAGTATGTATACAAATTGTTAATATACGTCTAAAACTAGGAATTACTCTTGTATATAAAATTCTCGGGTCACAATGTTATTTACCTTTCTCCTTCAATGCAAACTGTACCTTTACCAAATCCTATATGCATATTCAGGTCTCAGAATTTTGGATACTATAATATATTGGTTTTCATACCCTCAGTGATAAGGTATACTTAGAAATTTTAATATTTTTTGGTATACTTTAGAGAAGATTAATATCCCCGATTGCATAACTCAAGATTTCAAAGCTTTGAATTCGCATCACTTTGAACAATACAATCAAGTTAATCAACATACGTTTAGCGAAGTGTTCCTGCTCCAGCAGCTTGCTGCCGAGCGCGTTAATCTCGTCGACTCGCGGTTTGTTAGCGAGTAGTTCCTGTTCAAAGTTCTGGTGTTTCTGCACCTTGCCGTTCAGGTTAGTGGGGTCCAGGTACGAGTCGTCCGTCGCAAACTTCAGCTTCTCGTTTATCCAGCCTGAAAGATACGTTATAAATAACATCGTGAGATAAGAATTTATGACTTACATGGCTTAACAAGATGTTAGTCTGAAAGAGAATTTGCAAAAGGATACAGAAATGTAATATAAATTATAGACCCAATATAAATTTATGAGCAGCGAAATAATAGAGTATAATAGAATTGAGAAATTATTTTATATTTCAGGTAAAATATATATCGTATTGTATATATAAATATAATAATTTACATAAAACAGTGTTATAAATTAACCAGAATATTAACAGAGAGTTTTTAACCTAAAGGACTGTAATACCGACCTTTAGTTTCGTCGCAATCGCGCTCAAACTGTTGGTACTTGTAGGCGTCTTCCAGAAGAGCCCGCCGCTGGTTTGATTTTTCTAGCAAAGCCGCACGACGCTCCAACAACTGTATTAAAAAAAAAGTTAAAGAAAACCAATAATTAAAATGTAACATTTCAATTGTAGGAAAATATATATTTTTTTATTTGGCAAGCAAATCATAACTTTTAACTGACCATTTCCCTCCTCTGAGCGACGTCATCGGCGGCGTAGTGCTGTCCCTCAATGAGCTTGGTGGCGAACTCATCCAGGGCCTTGATCTTCTCCTCTTGAGCCGCGAGAGACTTCTCAAAGTCCTCGTGTTTCTTCAGTAGAGCTTCAACAGAGTCGAGGGAATCGCCCACGTCTTCGTTGGCGAGGAAAGCCTGAGAAATGAAATTGTTATTTGTTGCTTTGTTGAAACTATTTAAGACTGTTCAATGTGCATATAATTAATCTAAAACCTTGTCGTTATAAGTAGAATTTTACGAATTGTATGACACTTTTTTTAGGTCCTTGCAGATATTGTCTTTTTTATTGCAAGTCCACATATATGAAAACCTTACGAAGTTCATTATTATAAATATTAATATAATATTACTGAGCCGGTACCTCCTGCTTGTGCATCCACGTGTCAGCCTGCTCGGTGTCACGGTAGAATAGTTGCAAGTCCATGCACTGGAGATACAGTACGCGCCGCGAGTCCCACAGCGCGTCCAACGCGGCGCGTTCTCGGGCGAGGGTATCGAGCGCCGTTCGCACGTCGTCGGCTCCCCGGTGCGAACGCTCCACAAGTGCGCGTCCACTCGCCTCGCACGCGCTCACTACGTCCGCGCGCGCGTCCATCTCGCCCTGAACATATAATTAGTGTAAAGTATGTATTTTTTACGCTGAATCTGAACACACAGAAACCATACATTTTCTCGCAAAAATATATTCTATGTCCCTAGTGTAATTCTTCGTTTGTGTCAAATGAGACACGTTTTGTCCTTGTGTGATAAGTCATAAGTTAACAAAGTTTTTTGACAGACAAATACAAGACACTATACGACATTTTTGTTATACTCCACTCGTCGTAAGTTGACATAAGTGGCCAAAATTTGTTGAAGTTGCGGGCCAAGTTATTTTTTACAGACTAGTTAGGGGCTACTCTTTTTGCCACCAAATACCCCACCTTATGCTCCTGGTGTCGCTCTAACAGAGCCTCGGCTCCGGGCACGTCCTTGGCGAGGTCGTCGGCGGCGATGAGCGCGCGAATGTCGCTCATCCACGACACGAGGTCGCGGTAGTCGGCCAGGAAGCGATGTAGCGCGTACGACGACTCGAGCTCCGTGCGACGCTCCTGCGGATAAGTATTTGCCATATGAATAAAGCTGTACGTTTGATAAAGTGTTTTGATTAGTAGCACGGTGATACTTTATTAGCAAGGATAATTGTTAAGTAAATACTTTAAAATTTAATAATTTTTAAAGTATTTACTTAACAATAACTAAAAAGCTAATATATCAGTTCTCATATCCCCTTGAATATCCACAAATATTTTATTAAATTTTTTTTCAGTTGTTTTGGAGGAGTTCAGAGAAACACACGCACACAAAAATTATATATAAAAAGATGTCTGTTTTGAGTTGTTTTAATATCCATATTATCCCACCTGTGCCTTAGTAACTAAGCGTTGCCAGGCGTTGGCGATCTCGTCGCGTTTGGCGTGTATGGCAGGGGCGTGGTCGGCGTGTATGGCGGCCAGGCGCGCCGCCTCGCCGTCCAACGTCGACACCTTATCCTCCAGCGCCGCTAGGTCACGCTCCACGCCCTCGTGCTTACGCTGTAAAAAAGGATGATGTTATTTTTTGTGTTCAAAGGCAGCCCTAATATTATAAAATCAGAATATCAGAAGAATTTGATTTGTTTGAACATTTTTACATAGATTCGATGAGATAAAAATATTATACGTCTGGTAACGTAAAACTGGGACTTGAAACTGGCAACTAAAAAAATCTAATGTGCTGTGAATAAAAACACCCATACCTGCAACGTCTGCACAGTAGCGAGATCGCGGCCGTAGTCGTCGGAGCCGAGCACGACGTCCTTCTCCGAAATCCAGGCGATAGTTTCGTCGGCGTCGCGGTTGAACCGCTGTATCTCGTGCGCGCCAAAAAGACGCTCCTGACGCATCAGCGCCATCTGGCGGAGACGCTGCCACGCCTCGTTCAGTTCCTATTTTAATTTGATGTATTAAGTCATTGTTGCTGTATATATACTTTATAAAATTTACTAATCAAAGTAAAGTAGCATTACAGTTATGCCTAATGTAAATCATGTTGTTTATCTTTTTTCAAATATATGGCTATATAATTAATGTTTAAAATCACTATTTTGATCTGGCGATAGTTATATAATATGATCGAACCTTCTTTCCATGTTTATTTTAACTCATATTATATACATGTTCTGTTTTAATCCACAACAAGTATTGATTATCAGATCAAAGTACTCACATCCTTACGCTTAACGATAGTCTCCCGCTCGGGGTGTCCCTCGAGCACAAGCCGCTCGGCCAACTGGTTGACCTCGGTGACACGGTACTCCTGCGCCGCCATGTCCTTCTGGAACTCGTCGAACTTTCGCTGCAGCACCTCCACGTGTTCCAGGTCAGAGCCGAACTCCTCCGCGCACACGAACGTCTCCTGTTTTACGAGAGGTTAATATAAATGTTAAAATAAATTGTTTTATTTTTGAAAAATTTTTAATTAAAATTTTCAATATTGTCCTATAGGTTTTCAAACTTCTACTAAGCCCCTTTTCACATGCATCTGGCCGTCGGACGGTCGTGAAGCCGGATAATGTATGAGCGACTAACATGAGAGCTTTCACATAGCGCGACAACGATCCAAAGATCGAGTGGCAACCGCGCTTACATACTTGGTACTCTCAGTAGTATGATCTGCATAAACATCTTCCTTTACTTTACCCCTTTACAAGAGTGATAGAAAAATTACGTTATATCATTTTCTATTATAAAAATTGTACCAACCTTATCATGTATCCAGAACATGACTTCATCGCAATGCCTTAGGAACTGGACGAGCACGAGGGCCTGCTGCAGCTTCATGCCCTTCTCAGCGAGTCGGGACAACAGCAGCTCCCATAAACGGTGCAGCTCATCCAGACGTCTGCGGATAGTCTCAGATGCAAAGTGCCCAGCGGAGATCATTTCACTGCCAGTGTTGTCAAGCACAACAATTGCATTGGAATGAGCAGCAACCTCGGCTTCAAATGCTTGGTGTTTTTGGATCTTAGCCTAAAAAATATAAACATGTCAGTAACAACACACACACATGATAAGGAGTTATTAAAAGGGTTAATTAAAAGAATTTTTGCCTTTCAGCTATGATATCCTAAAAATTATAATAAATACAAGACACTTTTTATTGTATGTTTGTCTCATACAAAGCTGCAATCAACGACATTTTATATTTTATTGTATTCTACACTTACCTGCAAGTTGGTTGGGTCTTTGTAGCTTTCGTCAGACGCGGCCTGCAGTTTCTCTTGGATCCAAGACTCCAGCTCATCGGCATCTCGCTTAAAGTACTGGAAACGTCTCGAATCTTCGAGTTTCTCGCGCTTAGCGCGAGCCTCCTGCTTAAAGTCTTCATATCGATTCAAGACCTAAAAAGAAAAATAAAGTAAGACTATTTTAAAATTAAAATATAAAGCAAATTAAGTAATTGAAGTTCCCAATGAGACACAAAAACACTGCAACTCCGATATTGCGAGTGTCTATAAGCGACATTAATTGACTTCCATCCATTTCCTGCTCAAAACAGGAATAGTTTACTAACCTGTTCTCTCCTCTCCTGAATGTCCTCGGCAGTCTCGAGGATTTTCACCTCCTTCGGAGGCGGAATCTGCTCCATGACGGATGCGTCTGTTCACCTGAGGCAAACAATACTCAATAACTCAAGATAATTAGAAGCAAAAACGTCACGTAGGGAGACCACGAGATAAACATTCCTATTTAAATTATTCTGTTTCAAGACCTTGAGAACAAAATGTTAAAGTTACGAAATTAACATTTTATATGCTATATTAAATTACTTCCTAATCGATAAATAGCTATATTACACATATTAGAATCATAACATAATTTACTATCATTTACTGGCGGATTAGCCCTCATTAAATTAATTTATCCTATGGCAGCATTTACTTGGAATAAAAACTATCCCTTTATTCTAATGTTAATAGTTACAATAGGATAAGACTTTAAAATAAAACCTTGAATTTAGATACATTTATGCTATGAATAAAAGCTATTTTTAAAACAATCGTAATATCGCGCGATGATTGCGGAACAACACTCATAGACTGAATTGGAAAATTGGTTACAGTTGGGCTATGCAGGAGGCCTCCATCATGTTTATATTGTATATTCAGCATCACTGATAATCTCTTCATGTAAAGGGTTTTGCAGAAAACAAAAATACTACTATAGGGTGTGTATGATTTTCCTGTATAGCGTTCATTATAAAAAGTATTGGTGATGAAACTTAATTTTTTAGCTTTTGAGTGGGTAAATTATTATGGCAAAGCCAGCGCAAAAAATTGCTCTAAAAGAGCTGCTACTTTTAGAGTAAACTCTACATCACTACATATTACTACATATTATAAAGTCCCCCAATTACCTGCTACATATTATAAAGTAATATACTCACTACATATTATAAAGTCCCCCAATTACCTCCGTTCCGTATGTTCGTGCTAATCGCGAAAAGTCTTGAAACGCTTTTGTTGAAATGTTGGAAAGAAGGAATTTGGGAAAAGGTTTAATATATTTACCAAAATATTACAAAAAGTTAGTCATACATGTTTCAAACCATGCCATTTTTCGTGTATGTATCCAAACCATTTAATATAGATCCTCTATATCCCACTCCCAGTAAAATATACTGGGTATAATGTGGGGGTACACATTACGGAAAACCTATAAGAGCATAAGGTTTGTGATTTTACAGAGTAATTTAAGTGTATCTAGATTAGTCTTGTGTTGTTCGTGAACGAACTAGTTCGGAATAGCTATGTTATGAACTACCTGCGTGAACTAGTTCGCAGGCCCGTCACTCTTTAGTTCATGCCAAGGATGTACTAAATATCTACCAATTTAGTAGATAAATACAAATTAATATGTACTAGATACTAATTCAAATACAAAAATTAAAAATTTTAGATTATTTATACCTAAATAGTTGACCCACACAAGCTTGAGGCTTGCTTGCTTGTTATGTGGGTCCTTCGTGACTTAGAGTAGTGAACTAACGAACTAAAACATCGAACTAGTTCGTTAAAGAACTGGGAACTAAAAGAGCGCTCCAGGTCATAAATTATAATGCGCAAGACTAACTGAAACACTTGTGCTCTGCTCATGATCTGATAAATGATCAAAATCTTTTTCTCCACTGCAATTGTGTGATACCATCTGAAGAGTTTTTGAATTTGGAAGGTTTTTTCTATGTTCAACTTATAATAGCCAGACTATATAGATAATTATAAAAAAATAATATTAGTACACTGTCTATGAGTAAATATGTGCAACTGTAAAGATAAACTAAATGTTCACTGACCAAATTCACCAAGCACAATTATTTTAGACCAATTTTTCTTTACAGTATGTGAATTAAAGTGATATCTTAGGAGTTCAATTTCAATTATATATTTAAATTCTTATTTAAAGTTAAAAATCAAAATATTTTTACTCATATTAAAATTATTCTAGCATATATTTACAATGGCAAATAGTGAGTAGCTTATGTATAACTGACCTAAATATTGTTGCCTACTTAATGCTTACATAACTTATGTAGGACAAGATACAAAGAAGCAGTAAATTAGATAAAAGGTAATGGTGCTACGTTTTACATAATACAGGCAAGTAACATATTATAATTTTGTGTGAAAAGTTTAAACAAAAGAATCATAACATAATATTATGTTAAAAATAATCCAGAAAAGTTTTTGCCAATAAACATTATTGTATGACGAGGTATCCTAATATTGTCGCTTAGCTAACAACACTGCTAAAGTCTAAATTTACAGTTTTAACATTTGAATGACATTGGATAGAGCTGCTCATTGCACTTTCGAACCATTGCTCACATTAAATAAATTTCAGACAGTTATTAGCTGTAAAAAAATAGTGACAATGTTTATGATGGTTGGCCTCACAACACCACAAGGTTCTTTTGTCTTCTGTAAAGTTGGTAAAAATGACTTTAGCCATGTTGTAAGCTAAGGGAACTATATCTATTACTATTAGTGAACAATAAGTCATTTAAGTAGACAGGGAAATCCATAGTCAATTTTTGTGCAGTTAGGAAAGGGCTAAATACTGATACACTTATTAGTTTCAAGTCCATTTATTACTTTTAACTTCAGTAATTTTGCAAGATCAATATACTTTTAGGGTATAATTAATTGCCTTGAAAGTGAATACAAAGGTCAAATGTTTGATGTCATCTTGTTACCTCACAGAGTGTGACTCATACAATTGTATGAGATAATATGATAATACAGTCAGCTGTCTGTGTAATATTTTTGACTTTTGAGTAAAACATTTTATTTAATACCTTATTTCCTAAAATATTTCCAAATGTATTTATCAAGATGTACAATAAATTAAACCATTTTATGATGATGTAATTAGAAATATATTATATTTTTGAGCCATAAATTGCTTTTCCTACTGCAGCAATTTACTGTAATTATGGCTTTAGGTCTTCAAAATATCAATATTAATGTTTTTATTAGTTTTGGTATTTTCAAGAACTATGCAAAAAAGTTGAACAGACCTACTATAGATAACATTAAGTTTATTTTGTACAGGCGTATAGAAAATAAATATGTACCTACATTATATCTTATCAAATATAATTTGTACAATAATGCTATTCTTATCAGCAAATTACATGTCTGATTATTATTAGCACTGAAAAAAATTATAGAAGAAATGTAAAAGCTATTTGCTTATTATAATTAATTTTTTTTAACTCGATAAAACAAAAACCAGGATCATACCTTTTTTAATCAATATACACCAGCAATGCAGTATAATAACGCCAACAAGAAATACTCAATACTCCTGTTATATGTGGGTGTGAAAGTTTAGGGCGTAGTGCCGGCGGAGCTAGCGGTGCTCTAGATTCCAGACGCTACGCACCGACGACCTCGGTTAGATAGGTCTTCCGATGCACAACCGACCGACCCATTCAATGACGTAATGCTCCAAAATAAACCATATAAGGATAATGACACATTCCATAACGATTAAACTTAGGTTTAATAAACAAATGTTAGTAAAAACATGATCGTAAATGTATACATACTTCCACAAACTATGATAATAAGTAAGAAAGGAGTAAAAGTAAGTAATGATGAGATATTGTCTCCGATAAACAGGTAGTATGGGTGTGTCGGAAAATGGTTTCCATGATTTGAAAACATAATAATAACCATTTATATCACTGCAAGTATATTGAAAAATGATGCCATTGAACTTACCTACTAGTACAAAACTCCCACAGTAGTTATTTTTGTAGAAAACACTGTATTTTTCCAAATTTCTAATTAATTCGTTCGTTCGACATGCAATCGCTTCAATCCACCTCACAATGGTGTTGCTATTTTTAAAAAAATATTCGACCTGAGTCCTGACTTCTGACGAAGTGACGACATGTCAATGGTTGCCCCTAAAAAACTACAATATCAATACATATAGTAGAAATAATATTTTTTTACAAAATGTTACGAAAGATACTCTTAATAGTGTGTTAACACTCCCAACGAGACTATCGCAAGCGACCGTGATCTCACGGTGGGAGTGTAGCCTATTACAGCCTCCTAAAAAAAATTACTAGAATAATTTTTATGTCTACTTATCTTTAAACTTAATAACTGATGAATAAGATGATGATTTTTTATTTTTTACATCGACGATTGGCAAGTGGCAACGGCTGCATGACGTCACCACAAAGATTTTCGTTCAAATTCCTGCTTGTTTATAGCAACACCGGAATTCAGTTGTCAAAGTTATTTTATTGGTGGTGGTTGTTCTATGTTTGTGATATCAATTTGTATGTCAATTATCAATTAACCCTTGTTAATAATGGCCCGTTGATTATTAAAAAGCAGTGCTTACTCGGTGGCCATCGATGTAAAGTGCAACGCTTTTGTGAAATATGGCAGCCGGTGGTGAGGATTTGTGGCGCGAGTGCGCGTCCTGGTTGACGAGATGTGGGCTATTGCGCCCCGATCACAAGGCGAACTGGGATACGAGCACCATACACGACTTGGCTTACACATTACGGGACGGTGTGCTCCTCTGCAACCTCTTGAACGTGCTGTATCCTGGCTGCATCGACATGAAAGACGTCAATCAGAGGCCACAGATGGCACAGGTATTTATGCCTCTATTAGGCGACCTTCAATCTAATTGCTGCTAAAATATTAAAAACATTCATATATTTTTTCTGCTACATTATTATAACGGAATTTTATGTGATATTATGTTCTAAAATTTTGGTATTTCGAGTGCTGAGTTACATTAAAAGTAAACTTTGCGTTATTTATTAATTACGTACGTTTTATACTTGAAGACTATTGTTCAAAGAGTATGAAAATATAACACAAGGCTCAGGAAGTCCTTTTCATTCAAATCTACTATCAATAGATTACAGTTAGAGTTAGGTGTTTATGTTAGTGTGACATTAATAATTCATGTACTGGGAATGAATGGCAAGAAGCCCATTGATGCACACACACCAGCTACCAGTCACCACACATAGCACAAAGTGATAAGCACATCCACACAAATGTAAATGGGACAGATGTGTAATCTAAGTATCTTGCTTAAATATTACAATAAACGGTTAATTTTACTATTATAATTAATTAGCTTACTTAAATTTATCCTATACTTAATTTGCCGTAAGCTAGCAAACATTTTTATTTAAGATGTCAAAATTTATATGATATTTTGTGCTAAGTTCTTTTAAACAGTAAATACTTACTTGAATAATGTTATAAACAAATTATAAACAAACAAATAAAGGTCAAGAAAACTATTTTTTGTTTCAGTTTCTATGTATGCGCAACATTAAAGTATTTCTGCGAACATGTCATGAAGTGTTTGAGCTGAGGGAGACGGACCTCTTTGACCCATCTATGCTATTTGACTTGTCAAACTTTCACAGAGTGCTATGCACACTTGCGAAACTCAGTCAATGTCCAAAGGCACTGAACAACAATATACAGTAAGTGTGAACCTTGTCCTACATAAAATAGTTTCCTTTTTGATGTGTGATAAAACTATATGAGTTGTCAAAACTGTGTTTTTAGTTTTAAGAGAGAATGTATCATACAAACTTTAATGCATTAATAATTTACGACACAAATAAACTGCACAATGTTGCTGTCTGTCTATAACATGTTTTTGTACAAAGAATGCTTGATTTTATGAGACACAATGTTAATATATACATAATAAGCTTAATGAGTTTTGAAATGTTTAATTTTCAAAACCAGTAAATAATTTAACTATTTTTCAGGCCTTTCTCAGCTAGAAGAACTCAATCAGAGGAGGATATATACAAAGATTTGCAGTCTGTGTAAGTAGTTTCAAATCCTGTTGTCATATAAATTAATAAGCTAGTATATTATTGAAATTGTTGATTTCCATATAGCTATATGTGTTTTGTAATTCAAATTTTATTTAAATCAAATTTCTTCCTTATAAAAGAATATTATTGACATACACTCATTGTATGCTCATTACATTGGACACTAGGAAGAAGCAAGCAACTTATTCTAACTACCACATCACAATTCATGGCTAAACCACATTGCCTACCCCTCACAATATGCTAGCCAGCCAAATATTATACTAATGGGCCCAAGATGTTGCTCAAAATGTCACTTAGCTATAAAATGTTCTTAATGGCTCATCTATTGTGGTGTGGTAGTGTGACGTTCAGCAACATGGCGCCGCCGTGTTACGAGGCGGCCCGCGACGACAGTAATCCGGCGGGCGTGCCCTGGGTCCAGTTTACCATCCCCAGCAACGCCTGCGAGGACCGCGTAGAGGAGATATACGAGGACCTCTGCTACGTGAAATTCACGTCCGACGCGCCAGAGGTTCATAGGCGTTTGTAATGTTATAAGCACTTCAATACATGGGAGCTTATGTAACTCCAAATTCAGAATTGCTACGACCTTGCAAACTTTAGATATACATAAAATAGTTTCGGGATATTATGTAGTTTGAGTTGAGCTACACATTGTAGGTCGGGATTACCCTAATCTCAATTATATTTGACTCCTGCAAAGCCTCAAGGTTCTACCTTATTCTACCTTAAGTATTACTGCCACTATAATGAGAGTTTTAAAGTAGTTTGTTGTGTAACTATTTTAGAATTCTCAGTTTCATTTCATTTATGTTTTCTACCTGAAAATATGTAGGTGTAAACTAAGACTATAAAATGCTGAATTCAATTAACACGAAACCTTATTGTCCGTATGTACGAACGAGCTGTTTCAGCAGCATTCCTTGCTTTGACTCAGAAACATTTTTAAAACGATGTAAAATTATGGTTTCCACTTTCCAACCGTTTTGTATTGAAGTGCTTAACATTTTAACACGATAATAGTTTGAAAACAATGCATTGCAGCAAATATTTTACGAGAAACATACGAAATAGAACCTTTTCGTTTTAAAATGTAATATACTTCAACAAGTTAAAAACTCCTCAAACAAAGAATATTACGACATGGAGGCAAAGCCGCCCGTTGAGGAACACATTTTTAACAGCTTTGATTTATTGACAAAATTACATACGATTACATTGTAAAATTTACTTTTTCATTAGATTTATCAAATGGCTTGGTAAAGCAGCATTATACTGGGTTTAATATTGATTATTATTATAAAGGCAGTAAGAAATATGTATTATTGCGAAAATTCCGTTACAAAATTCTATTCGGTATATCAATACGCGATTTACTACGAATGCGATAAGCAGGTTCTCAGTAAAATGATAATTTTGATAACTTTGTCAAAGGAGCACCTATGTTTATTGGAAGTCTGGCTGGGACACGATTATTATTCCTAAGTCGTTTGACAAAAGGTTCTATTTTGTATTCCGGGAGCGATGTTTTGGCTTTCTTATTCAGCATGAATTTATTTTATGCTTTGTAGATGCGTATGAGGTTTGTAGGATCGAGAATTAACTTGGTTTTGCAGCACGACACGGGTTTACTTGCACGGGGATGAATTCTGGTTTTTTTAACCTTTCGATGTAAAAGTTCTCGAAGTTATCACAAAAATAGTTTATATTGAGTACGCCGCCGAATTTACAGAAACAAATTGGACTAGATTTCTAAATATAAAACTAAAACAATGTAGGCACAAGGCAGTACCTAGCGTATGTTAAAATTAGACGTGACATCAACATTATACAAATTCCGATATTTCCTATAATTACGTAATTTCCGTAATTTTTATGTTTGTTGTGTAAAATGTAAAGTTTTCAGCACGCGAAGGATTAGGCAATATCCTAAAGGAAAGATTTTCTCCACTCTCTAGATTAAGATAGCAACATTAGGGTGATTGAAAAAATTTTTTTTTAATTTTTTTTTTGCAAAAAGGCTCAAAAGTTTCGTTTGGTTGTTCAAAAGCTCCAGTTAAAATTTGAGCCTTTAATGTTAATATTAATTATGTCCTCATTGCATTTTTTAAATTCCCATAAGAATAACATGGGAAAGGTAGTTTTTTTTCCTTCTGATTTTTCTACCGTGTGAATAACTGGTTGAATGATAAAACGCGTTTTTGATTCTTACACAGAA
>JAOTAV010000023.1:2164203-2181598 GCA_026546445.1 Cyclargus thomasi | reverse complement strand
TATTTAATACTTTTTAGTTTCTTTTGTACTATTTTAGTTTTTTCCCTTGGAAGTCGGTTTTAATTTTTTGTTATTTTGTAAATATGATAAAAATAACGTATCGGAATCCTAGGATTAATTGCATCCAAAATATCAGCCGTAAAAATTTAAAAATAAAGGATTAAGTACAAGATAATTGATTTTAACTTATCAGGCTTTGTGTTAGCATAATAGCGTCACGGAAACCTTACGTAAAACGGCATTGTGTGATTCGTCCAATGAGTTTACCGGTGGCCCAACTTCCCTAATCCCCCTATCCCTATTCCCCCATAAAGGCCGGCAACGCACTTGCGACTCTTCGGATGTTACGAGTGGCGACGGCAGTTGCTTTCCATCAGGTAACCCTTCTGCTCGCTTGCCCGCTAAATATCATAAAAATAGAGTTTTCAGTTGTTTACCAATAAAGTTAATGTTATGTTGACCAGTCATTGCATTCATAACTGCGATGGCAACACAAACGTTAAAAATAACATCGCCAGGTAAACAATTCGACCTTGGAGCTCCGCAAAATATTGACACGTTCAAAAATTAACATACAAAGCATATGAAGGTACTAAGTAGATATGCAATAACAGCTAAAGTCCGTTCGCTGGATAGAGAGAAATTCAATAAATACAACGCTTGCGTTAAACGTCCACGAAAATATCGTTATCTCATGCATTTCGTGGACGACTTTCTATGGCGAGATTTTTATTTTGATAATATCTCACACATAATGTATAGGTCCTCCCAAAGGTATCTCCCAATTCCTTTCAAGCTCTTACTTTCCGCACTTTAACATGTTGACCATTTACTGTTTCGTGCCAGAGGTTGGCAGGAGGTAGATGTATTTATAATCAAGTCATCCGAAATCCGAGTTTCTTTTTTTTACATTCGACGGTAAACGCGTTTCGCGTTTACAAAGATTTTTAAGGGATTTATACAGCGCGACCTTGCGATGCTCAAAATCCAAAATGTACAAATCCCATATAAAATCTTAGTAAATGCGAAACGTTTGAATGTGAAAAAAAAACTCGCACTTGGCACTCTGAATACTTTCACCTGGATAAATCTCATCTTTTATCTAGTTAACATTGTGCTTATAGCTCCAACATATTTCGTACAAGCATATAATTAAACGGTACAAAGGTATAAACCTTTGTGATTATGTATTATGAAATGTAGACGTGTAATATAATATAGTGAAACAAAACAAATTGTCATTTGCCAAGGTAGGTAAAGTGTACAGTCAACTGTATAGTTCCTTGCTTAAAAGTGCTAGTAAATTATCTCCATCCATACTACTTATTACTTCTATTTAATACACATTATTTTAATATACCCGTGATGTGTGGTGAGGTCATCTCCTACAATTACCCTCACCTGTATGGTTTCCATGAGCGACTGCACCTTGGCCTCGTCCAGCTCGGGTATGAAGGGTCGAATGATCACCGACATCGGTACATCGTGTACCTCCGCCACGTACGCGCTGTGTATGCTCGTCATCCTAGTTGCTTGAAATAAAAAAAAATACAAAAAATATATTTGTATTTCTTATGGGGGCTCTGTAGAACCCTTATAAGAAGAAGAAACATCACGTAAAGGTGCGTACTTTGATACAATCCAAATAGCACCCTCAGTTCATGGCGAACGATTGAAAATAGCTATACTCAATGGACACCATTTACATTTTACAACATTAATATCTAAGATGCACTCTCAATTAAATCTTACGCCATGAACTGAGTGTGCAATTTGGAGTGCATCAATATCGTGTTTGACATCAAGGTTCGTCAAACACGACCATTTACAACATTAATATCTAAAATGCACCTTCAGTTCATGGCGTAAGATTGAAAATGCATTGCATTATCACCTTTGCGTGATGTTTGTCCCCGCCGTGTAGAACCCCCATTAGGTCTAAGATGGTTAAGAACATCATGCTACCAGCTACAAAATCAATTAAAAGACCTAAAACCTTATCTTTGTAGCATACACTTTAGTAAAATAAGCTTTTATAACAATAAACCTTTTTTCTTGCTTGCGAGAAAAGAATAAAAAAAACTAAGTATCACATTTAAAATGCGTTTATGCTCTTTGTTCCAGTTTTAGGAATTGATTATTGCAACGAAATTTAAAAGCAGTCGACATGAAAACCTACAATTATTATTTATTGTTTCAAAATATCCACGCACTATAAACAAAAGTAAAGAAGTTACGAGTATAAGTAGATAAAATAGTATGACTTAAATATCTTTGACAACATATTATACTTAGCTTTCGCCCGCGGCTTCGCTCGCGTAAAAGTATTTTATTAAATTTCGTAAAAAAATATGCTGTTTTTCTTACTATAATCATCAAATGCAGAATTTTAAAAAATACTCAGACACGTATCCATTTATATTGAATCAGTAGCTCAGAAATGAAATTTAAGAAGTATTTTCATACAAACTTTGAATCCCTATTTCACCCTCTGGAAGTAAAATTTGATAAAACGCTTAAACACGTAATTATTTATTTTAAATCAACAGCTGAGAAACAAAATTGTAGGTCTGTAACTGAAGAAATGATGAACTTTTGTACAAAAATTTATAGAAACTATAACCCCCTTTTCACCCTCTTAGGGGTAGAATTTAAAAAATTCCATTTATTTTTAATCAGTAGCTCAGAAATAAAATTTCATGTCTTTAACTGAACAAATGACGAATTTTAATACAAACTTTCAACCCCTATTTCACCCCCTTAGAGGTAGAATTTTTAAAATTATTTTTTTAGCGGGTGTCTACTCAATAAAATAATTTTACTTACCAGATTTCGTGGCTCTAGCTTTAACGGTTTTTGCTCGGCGAATATGATTCAGTCAGTCAGGCTTGTTATGTATATAGATTAGTGTTTATTATTCGTAGATTATCATATTAATTTGATAACATTCTGATGCCTGATAGCCAAAGTATTTATTGTTGTTACAAATAATATTTATCTTCTTTAAGTTTTGTATTATCGGAGGACGTTGGTGGTCAAATTTGCCGAACTTGCAGTGCTGGTCAAAGTTATGTCATTATTAACTAACTCAAGTTAATAACACGTTAATAACAACTCAAGACATGACTTTATAATACGAAATTTGTTTTTATAGCAGGATTCACATATTCACCACGAAAAAAGGTTACAAAAGTTCACATTTCACATCATGTCAATATTCTAGTACTCTCGATCAGTTATAATTTTGGTTTCTGATTTTATTTATATACTTACTTTAGAAGTACCAAGTCAAATATTTTTATAAGTACTAAACATTTTATATTTACCTACGCTATTAAATATTTCACAACTTGCAGGATATATTTCATTTACCGAGTCTTTAAATGAGTCATCAGTGATAAGTTAATCAATATTTGCATAAATATTTACTTACGATTATTTTGCACTAACAGGTGTCCTCGCCGTGTTGCCACCAAAATGGAACTTAGCATAATACACTTAAAGCTCTTTAAAATGAACAGGCACTCAATCCCCTCATAACTTACAATACGCCTGCCATGAATTACTGATACTACAAGACTGATCGCTTACAACGCTGCTGTCATAACTATAGTGAAGTAGGTGAATGTATGACATCACGTCCATGTTGGTCCTCGGTTCGTGGTCACTGATTCAACGAAACATTGCGTCGGTCATAAGTCCATGGGGAAATATGCTAAGTAATGTGTAATTATTCATGTCATGCATTTGGTTTTTATTTCGCTAAAATAATAAGTTCCATTATTTTGTCGTTGTTTTCGTTTAGAAAGATGTTGCCTAAAATTCTACAAGCGGCAAAGATGTTCATTGACGTAAAAGATAAAATGAAATCGTATGAAAACTCATTTTTAGGTAATGTAAGACTACACTTTTAATGCTTTGATATAGCTTTTGGTCCTTCGAGCCGGACTCGCATTTCAAAGTTTGTATGTAATTTCGGTTTGGAATCTGTATAATATGTATGTAGTATTTGAAAAACCTAAATGTGTAAATGAATCTTTCTGCTATCAAGTTATTTTATTCTACAACTTAATCGGTAAAAATTCTTGTCAGTTATTTGTAATCATTAATTATAAACTTCTTGCCTAGCTACTTTGCATTCTAGTTGGGGTACAACACATATATTTGTAATAGATAAAGGTGTTTGATATAAAATAATACAAGTAGTAACTACACAAAAATTATTTAATTTAATTAGATGGTCACAATAACATCGTATTTGTCGTATACATGTACTCGCGCCGCCGGTCCGCCCGCTCCCTAATTAATGGTATACACTCCCCACCGGGCCCCCCACGCCGAGCGCGGACCGGCCGGCCATATTATTATCATTTCATTAACTTATCATTAAAATTGTATAATTAAAACTTTATATGCGGCGCGTTCGATCCGTATTAATCGTTAAAACATTTGAATTTCTCATATTTCGTATACTGTTTCAGATATTTTGAACGAGATTATAAACTATCCGGAATACCATAAAAAACTGAGGCCGACGTCGACTTAAACGCTACGCAATCGAAAAATAATATTGTGCTACAAAAATCTTTAGCACCAGATAAAAATATATTCGATATTCACAACACCCGAAGCAGAAACAGGAAAAACATTTCTGACAATAATGGCTCCGTGTGCGCCGAACACAACCGTTATAACAAATAAATTGCACACAATACGACCCGTGCACCGACAACCAGACTGAATACATTCACTCATGTCAATGGATCTAACAAAAATCTTTTAACACGTATAAGGAAGTTTGTAGGAGACTAATAAAATATATTTTATAAATTAATGGACGTAACATAATTGTTTAACAAGAAGAAATTTAGTTAATTGTCTGGCAGCCGGCGCCCGAGCACCACATACACAGTCAGCACAAAATATCTGAAGGCTTACACTAACTATAACTACGCTTATACGCTATCGTATATTTATATCCACCATAGAGTAAGTCAGTGAACGTATGCAAAGAGATCCCGCCACTTACAACTAATACTGCCAAATCATCGAATACGACAAACTATAAAAACACTGGACCAAAAATAATACTTTAGCTGCTATAAAATTATAAATACTGGGTGCCAGTCGATCGGTGTAGATAATACGATATAAGAAAATTATGTGGTAATAGTCGCTCGTCAAAAAATATTTTGCGTTAAAATGTATCTTGTATATAATAATTATAGTATACACGTTCTAGTCGCTAAGGCAAGGCGCGCGGTCACCTCTGCGATCGTAATGGCAAACGTCGGCTCGCCCCACCTGCGGACAACGGAAGTATTTAGTATTCCCTTGATACTAAACAAAAAAAAACAAACAAGCTATCAATTCGGTAATGAGTAATAACATGTAATAACATGTAGAAATATAAACATGTTTTGTACAATAGGTGTGACAAATAATTAAGAAAATAGTCTCTAAGCAATAAGGCGTACCTGGTACCAGTCAAGATTAATTTTGTGTAAAAATATCATGTCGTCTCTTTCTATCTTTCATGAAAATGACTTGACAATAATAAACTTAACCCGCACTGACGCAAGCGGGACCTAAACATACGGTTGCACTCAGAACGCTTTTATTATTAAAGGTGATGGAAAAATATGTTTCTTGACACGATTAATTAAATGAAATTTTAATAATAAAATAAATATAGTGTCAGTGTGGGCGTTAGACTTACTAATACTGACCTAGGGCGAGAGATCCTGGTGCATGGGGTCATATCCGCATGAGGTGTCGTAGGGCGGCTGTGGCTGGTCGTAGGGTGGCTGCGGCAGCGAGTACCCCATCGAGTCCTGCGGCGGCGCCGGCGACATGAGGGGCGTGGCCGCGCCCGAAGCCGCCCCCATCGAGTACGGCGACGCGCCCGCTGCTGCAACGACACGCTTCATGTACCACACACACTACACTACCACTACGGTCTGATCTAAATAATGGTGACACGGATTTTCATACTCATTTTGACGTTCATATGGAGTTTTGTACCAAGTTATGGCAATTCAATTCTAGCTATGTCTAATCGTAGTAATATCTTTTCTTAGATTCGTTCATAAGCGTGGTCTTAAATGAAATGCTACGCTGTATTTACGTTTTAAGCAAAAAACCGAAATGATTAATAAAGTAAATTAGATGGCTGCAATACTTTTACCACACCAGGAAAGTAAAAACTTGGCCAGTCTTAATTTTCCTTATAAGGATTAACTCCAGCGCCGCCCCGCCCATAAAGAGCTAGATCTTTATCATATGTCTTGGGTATAGTTGTACCTACATCCACTGTTTTATAACACATTAACAATAACAGTGGCATTCGCTTAGAACTCTATTATTAATAGCTGTTAGATAGTAAAATCTTTTAATACAAGAAAATAAGCAAATGGGAAAAAGAGAGTTTTAAAGCAACTATTAATATTTGTTAAAATCTATCATTAAACCAGACTCACGAAGTGAGGTGATATAAGGAACTAAGTAATGAATGTATAATAATGTAATTTACTATGATAGGAGGAGTGGCGGGGCGGCGGCGAGCGCTCGCGGCGGCCCGCACCCACCCAACACAGGTCTGCGTACCAAACGAAACTACACTGCGCTAGCGCTTATATTTTGTACATATACATAATATTCTATTTACAAAGATACAATAAGCATACAAGGTGTGACAAAACTAAGTGAAACATTCATCACAGATGCTTTTTATGGACCAATTGATGACGCTGAAGCGCTTGTCTACAGACAAATCACGAAAAAAACTTTCAACTCTGCTCTTTCACAGTGAACTATTTTTAAGGGACACATACATATCCTAAACCTGTATTGTTATCACTTTGTTTTGTAACACCCTGTATTCTCTCAAAAAAAAATTAATAGATTTTTCTAGTCCATCCATTCAAAAAAACGTATCTCAATAACTTTCATTCTCTTTCGTATGTCTAGACGCTGTTAAGCATTTATGTGTTATGCAACAAAAAATTAGATTTTATGTTATGAATGCAGTATTATTCCTTTAGATCTAAAGAATAATAATAAATCTGATTTCATGTTGGATAACACACAAATGCTTAACAGCGTCCACCTAAGCAATTTTTTCATTTCCAGCCTATTTCCAGATCGGATTACACTCACCTGCCGCTTTCTTGGCGGCGTACAAGTTGGCCTCCTCCTGTGCCTTGCCAATGTTCTTCTTGTAGCGAATTCGCTTGTTGCCAAACCAGTTAGAGACCTGCAAAATAAGATATTAGTTATGAAATTAAAACTAAAAAAAAATTAGCTTTTAAGAGACCATAAAAAAACGAATTCATAGAATCCACACATTAATTAGGAATATGGTGACGAATAAGCTCTGTACTTCTATGAGTTAGTTTAGACATTCACTGCTGCTCCGCTTCTTGTCATGCTATGGTTATTCATCAGGTAAAATAAAATACAACAATTTAGGTACTCAAGCTATTATAAGTTACTTTTTTAACCGACTTTCATATGTTTTTTTTTATTTTTGACCACGCATCCACCGCTTTCTGTGGACAGATTTCGAAATTTTTTTCGTTGTTGTATTGGGTATAGCTGCAGTTTATGGGACCAAACTGCAGCTATACCATTATTTCACAGAAGTGGTGATCGGATGATGCGATCCAGAAGAAATAGAGGAAATTCTTTAAAATTTGTATGAATACATATAGTGATTTTCACTTTTCAGGTGTATGCAACCAAAAAGTAAGATGTTGAACAAATGTATACTCTGGTTCCGAAGGTGATGTACAGAACTCTTGAATCCTTATAGATATCGATTCGGCGATTTCGGCTTTGTCCAGGCAACTCAAAGCAAATGACACTTCATCGATTTCATCAATAATCATCATCAAAACAATTGTTTAAGAAACAAATGACGTTTAAAGTGTTTAAGAAAAAAACAGATGGCAAAAATTTAAATTTTCGCCATCTGTTTTTTAATAAAAATGCAATAATTGTTTTAAAGGTTTTTTTTAGAATTTGGTTTGTTTGTGTTTTCTAAAGTGGTTATCTGATAAACGGGATCCATGAAAAATCAATCGAGGGATATAAATATATACGCTTAGAGTGAATAATTTACAGCTATGTAATTGACTAACAGTTAACTATAACTAAAAAGAGAAAAATAAATTAATCTTAAACAAAAAATAAAAACCGATTTCCACAGCAAACAAATGTGAGATGTACTGAAATGTAATAAATAATTCTTTTTCTCTGCTATGGCTTTTTAAGGATTGGCCTAAGCCTCAACATTAACTGTAATCAATCTTTATAAAGACACAGAGTTTCTCTGTTATTATTACTTTTCAGTTCATCTAACATTTGCTTGCTGTTGGTGAAGTTGGTGTTTATTTTTAGTTTAAAATTAATCTATATGTAGTGAAGATGCATTCTCATAATATATTCAAAATTCATAATTAATAAAATCATTTAGACTAACCAGTCTCTACTCTAGACTCTACTTACAAACCTGTAAGTAGAGTTTTTCAGCACAATGCATCTCCTGTTGGAGGGAGGGGACATGGTACCTGCGAGACAGTGATACCACAGAGGCTGGCCAGCTCGGCCTTGACCTCCTCGCTGGGGTAGGGGTTGGCGAGGTGGGAGTAGAAGTAGTCGTTGAGCAAGTCGAGAGCTCGCCGACTGAAGTTGCGGCGCTTGCGTCGTGCGTCGAGAAACCTGAGGGGGGGGGGGACGCGCGTCAACGCACCTGCGAGACGGTGATGCCGCACTTTCGCGCCAATTCCTCCTTGGCCTCCTCGCTCGGGTACGGGTTAGACAGGTGCGAGTAGAAGTACTCGTTCAGGATCTCCGAGGCTTGCTTGCTGAAGTTGCGGCGCTTGCGGCGCGCGTCCAGGAAACTGCAAGCGTTCATCAATTTTAATAGAGGCCGAGGAGGAGTTGTCACATATATCTCTTTGTTCTGGCCAATCAAAAAAAAAAATTAAAAAATAAAAAACAATTTTGTTGCAAATTTAGTTTTTTTTAAATAACTTTTTGTGAGTTATACGCGGGAACTTACCGTGAACGCAAAATCATGACTGCCTCGCAAGTGGACTGTTTCAACTGCATCTGGATTGAGCTGAACTTTTTGTGTATAATCTGCACCATCCTCTCAATTTCCTAGTGTAAGAATGAAAGAGTGTTATTTAATTTGCCTATCTCAATCGCAATACCTAACATGACATAAATGAGCACATACAAAGTAAAGAATTTAAAAAAACAATGAAAAAATTTAAATGGATTTTGTTGTTGGAAATATATGCCACGACATGTTTTATTTACAATGTGACTAATAGGCAAAATAAAAAATAAAATAAATTTATAATGGTTATTACAGTGTCTGAAAATATCATGAGACTCTAAGGAAGCTTCTAATCATAAAAACCCACAAACCTTGGGTGTTATGGGCCTGGTGCGGCTCTGCTCGCGGAGCAAATTCATGACGTGTGTGGTGAACTCGTTGCAGGCATTCTCATACTTGTCCAACTCCTGGTGGTAGATCTGGCGGATCTGCGCCAGCTTTGCGCGGTAGTCCGAGTGCTCGATCGCGTTATCTGCTTGGGCCACAGTGCCTTCAGTAAACCAAACAAACACACCGCATGCATAACACCCCAATGTTAGTAGATAATATATTTATATCTATTGCTGCTAAGCCTGTCCTGTGCCAAGTTCAAAAGAACTAGTGTCACAAGTTCAAGACAGTGGAAAATATGGTTAGTTTATAAGCAAATATGGTTGTTTAAAAGCAAGCATTTGTACTCATAAAAATAAAGAGTATAGAGATAACAAAAAGGACCTTACATGCTTCCAATTTAAAATTATATTATTAAGAATGCAAAACAATGTCTTTACTCTTAACTTTTACCTAGTTTTTGTTGATAATAGATCAAATTGTATCAAAGGAGAGTACAGCTGTATCTTTTATTATTGCATAGACATTATACAGGTTAATATGAGTTTTTTCTTTTATGATACCAATATAAAAAAAGAAAAAAAATGTTTAGCATTATTAAACCTAAGGTAATACCAAACAGGAAAAACATAAAATGTTAGTAGACATAACTTAAATTTGAGGTTAGGATAGGTTTTATTGCATATTTTAACATTGTATTATGTATTTTATTGTTACCACCTAAAGATGTAAATTTTAATGGTTAAGTCATAAACTTCCCGGTAATAACTATTTTTTTCCAGTAACAAATGAGAATTTTATGGTTCAGTAAATTCTGCCAATTAAAATGATGGACATTAAAAAGCTGTATGTAATCATTTTGTGATGTTATTAATAAGACTGATAAATAAAAATTGTTTTTCACAAATGACAAGATCTGGCATCCATGTATACATTTTTTTAAGTATTATTTTTTAGCCTTAATAAATGTGATTGTTTGTAATTTAAATTAATTCTTATTTATATGAATTAATTTAATTTAAACAACTGTTCTGTCCCAATCACTTAAGCTTTAATCTAGAGAAAACATTTTTTACCCAGCACATGTGATGAGAAAGTCTATTTCCAGGTGTTTCTTCCCACAGAGAGATAGACAGAGTGATGGATGCACGAAGAAAATCTGTCAGTTTATCTTAACTATCTGTCAGTTTGTCTATACTTTTGTATGTCTACTGACTTTATCCTAGCCCTGCTGGAGAGTTTTATTCTCTACCTTATAAGATATAAGTAAAAAATGCTAAATTAAAATAATAAATTACCCCACTCCCCAGCAGCGGCAGAGGCAGAAGCAGCTGCCCCTGCACCACCACCCTTTTCAGGTCCGGCAACACCCTCCGCAATCAACATGTTGTCCAGGCGCATCAGCTGAGGATCTGGAGGTTCCTCCTCTTGGGTGTTTCGTAGGGAAAGTACTTGAAAATAAAAAAGTCATACTACTTAGACTTAAATGGTTCAAACTGTTATCAGTTAAAAAGACAAGCAAAGCATTAAAAAAATTGTAAAGCTGAATGATTTCTATCACAAGCCTATGTAGTATGAAGACTTTCTTTATCATAAACAACACAACCAAAAAAAGGAATCAAGGAACTTTGCAACTATAAGACTTAAACCCTATATGTAAATAAATGAAATAGAAAAAAAAACATTATTACTGATACTACGACCAAATTAAATTTATGAATCTAGTATATTATTATACATAAATTAATAAACAACAACAATTCAATAAAACATTTATCTCAAATAGTAATGTATTCATGTAATAATGTATGAGGAATTTTACCAGTTTTCTCTTTGATTTCGCAGAGAACTGAAAATAAAGCGGGTTTCATCCTGTGACAATTGAGCGTGTGTTTCCGAGCCTGCGCCTCATCCAAGCTTTGATCGGTTATGTTCATGATTTGTTGCAAAATCTCTCCTATATCCTGCTTTCGCGCTTCGCCGTCTCCAGCCGCCGGAGTGCCTTCGCTGCCAGGTAAACCGTAGCCCTGTGGACCCATTAGGCCTCCGCTATGCGCCATCATTCTGTTGGGATCATCCATTTTCAAGCACTTCACTGCCACATTAAACTAACCCTATTACGTATACTTGATATTACGTATGTATAACACGTATTTAAAATCAAAATATGTAATTAAAAACTATGAAACGGAAATTATAGGAAAAGCTTTCGCTTTTCCCTCAGTTCGTCAACTTGCAATAAAATGGCCGACTCCTTTGTGCTGTCAAAAATAAATTATGCCAAACGCGAAGAGAAAGACAGCAACAAAAATATGCTTCCATCACGCTTTGCCTTGCATTCAATTTATGGTAGGCATTAAGAGAGTAAGAAGGAAAACTATATATCGTACTTTTACAACCCCATACATTTTATAGGTTATTCTTGCCAGTTAACAAACTTTTCTGCAGAACCTGATATTAAATTAATATATTTGTATAAAAACTTTTCAACCTCCCAGAAGTTTTGTGAAATTTTGGTAAAAGCTTTTGTGCATATAGATGCATCAAAAATATGTATTAAAACATTAATTTATACTCCTGGTAACCTGGGTAGTCTCTGTCATATCAAAGAGAATGTTAGCTATCCGAAATCCTGAATTCCGTAATAAATTTGTTTTAAAATTAAAGTATTTATACTAAGACCGAAAATTCCCTACATTAGTATTTGGCAGCGTAAAGTACACCGACGTGTTAGTGCCAAAAAACAAAGGAAAAAAAAAGGTAAGCCTTGACATTTAATATGTCAAAGCTTAGATGTCAAGTTGACACACAGGCGACGATTGCAAGAATTTCGTCAGCTACCACGCGATCACTTTTAAGTAAAATAAATAGCAGATGTTACAAATTACATCTCAGTTGTATAAATAAATGAAATCTTATTTTAGTCTTTTATATAGACTTAGTGTACGTAGTCATCGGTTACCTGCATTTACCACTACACTTCGCCGGTCGCATATTCAACCGCAGTGGGGCTCAAACAAGACTCACAGAAAAGTTAAAATTCATAATCCCTTTCGCGATACCATCATGGCTGATCCTAAAATTGAAGAGATCTTAGCTCCACTACGTGCCAGTGTAAAGGAACAAGGAGATATGGTACGAAAGCTGAAAGAAGAGAAAGCCCCTGAAATTGATATAAAAAAGGCAGTAGCGGAGCTTAAAGCTAGAAAGAAGATCTTAGAAGATAAAGAGCTCAGCTTGGCCCCCGCAGACGAATTATTCGACCGCTCAAAAATGGAAGACCTGATTAAAAGAAGGTTCTTCTTTGATCAATCCTTTGCTATCTATGGTGGTATTACTGGTCAGTTTGATTTCGGTCCCATGGGTTGTGCACTCAAGAGCAACATGATACAGCTGTGGAGAAAGTATTTCATTTTGCAGGAGCAAATGTTGGAAGTTGACTGTTCTATACTTACACCTGAGCCTGTGCTGAAAGCATCTGGACATGTTGAAAGATTTGCAGATCTAATGACTAAAGATGTCAAAACTGGCGAATGCTTTAGATTAGACCATTTGATTAAAGCGCATCTAGAAAAAATAAAAACTGAAAAGAATGCAAAAGCTGAGCTTAAAGCTGAAATTGAAGATATCCTTGTGAAACTGGATGGTTTGACAGCTGACGAGATGTCAGCTCTCATGAAAAGGTTTGAAATGAAATCTCCAGTCAGTGGCAACGATTTGACTCCACCAATTGAGTTTAACCTTATGTTTAACACCCAGATTGGACCATCGGGCTTGGTGAAAGGTTTTCTAAGGCCAGAAACTGCCCAAGGTATTTTTGTTAATTTCAAAAGGCTTTTGGAATTCAATCAAGGCAGGCTACCCTTTGCTGCTGCGCAAATTGGTAACTCCTTCAGAAATGAAATATCTCCCAGGTCTGGCCTTTTGAGGGTGAGAGAGTTTACTATGTGTGAGATAGAACACTTCTGTGATACAAAAGACCATCCTAAGTTTGATTCAATCAAAGATACTCCCATGCTGCTTTACTCTGCCAACAATCAAGAGCAAGGTAAACCTGCTGAAATTATGACTATAGGAGATGCTGTAGCACAAGGTATTGTAAACAATCAAACTCTGGGTTACTTCATGGCAAGAATACACCTTTACCTTCTTGCAGTTGGCATTGATTCAAAGAAATTGCGCTTCAGACAGCACATGGGAAATGAAATGGCCCATTATGCTTGTGACTGTTGGGATGCTGAGTGCCTCTCTAGCTATGGTTGGATTGAGTGTGTTGGGTGTGCTGATAGATCTGCCTATGATCTGACCCAACACTCAAAGGCTACAGGAATAAGGCTTGCAGCTGAAAAGAAATTACCTGCTCCGAAGCAAATAGAAATTATTGAGGCAGTTGCTAACAAAGCTGCCATTGGCAAAGAATTCAAGAAGGATGCTAAGATTATTAATGAAACTTTAGCAGCAATGGATAATGAAGCCTTACAACAGCTGCAAGACAAACTCAACAGTGATGGGGAATTTACTCTTTCTACGTGTAATGGAGAATTTAAGTTGAGCAAAAATCTAGTTTCTGTCAAGAGAACTCAGAAAACCGTTCATGTGGAAGAAATTATTCCAAGTGTGATTGAACCATCATTTGGTGTGGGAAGAATACTGTACTGTCTTTTGGAACATAATTTCAAAATGAGAGAAGGAGATGAACAACGGACTTACTTCTCCCTGCCTGCTACAGTAGCTCCGATGAAGTGTGCTGTTCTACCTCTGAGTGGAAATGCAGAATTCCAACCATTTGTAAGAGAGCTCTCCCAGGAGTTAACATCTGTTGATGTTTCACACAAAGTTGATGACTCCTCTGGCTCTATTGGCAGAAGATATGCAAGGACAGATGAGTTGGGTGTCCCTTATGCTATTACAGTTGATTTTGACACTACAAAAGAGCCTCATACAGTAACACTGAGGGAAAGAGATGGCATGAGCCAGGTCAGATTACCACTAGCTGATGTTCCTGGAGTCGTAAGAGACTTGTCCAATAGCAAAATATTGTGGACTGATGTACAAAAAAAATACCCAAAATTTGAGCAGCAAGAAACAACAAAAGGTGCTGCAGCATAAATAGGCATTTTTTGCATAGCATTTTAACTTCATTTATCAACTTTTTTGTTAAGTTAATAAAAATGCTTGTTTCTAATTTTATTTAAAAAATAGTTTATTTATTGTTGCTTTTAGCTCTTGCAAATTACACTGAAAACAAATTTTTATTATATTGTACCTTTGTATCAAAGTTTTAGTGTACAAACCAAAAACCAACTTTGAACTACAGCTATCATTCTGCTTTTTTTGGTATAGTAATATTTAGTATGTAAAAAATAAACAACCAAGTCAAAACATTATTTTTAATCATTTGTCAAATACACAAATTGTAAACAATACGGGAGGCAGTCTTTCATCTGTAGCGGCGGTCCCTGGAGCGCGACCTATGTCGCGGCCTGTCGCGCGACCTCTCGCGGTGACGGTCTCTGGAGCGTGAGCGATGGCGGTCGCGTCTGTCTCGCTCGCGCTCACGGTCGCGATCCCTCTCGCGCTCTCTTTCCCTCTCGCGATCTCTGTCTCTGTCGTCACGGCGCGGTTCACGTGGTCTGTCTTTGGGATATCTAGAACATGAAAGATGAAATTGTTTCCAACATTGGAAAAGATTTGGTGTGAGTAGGCATGTGGCTAATCATCACGAACCATGAGTTTTGCGTATCTTAGATCGTTGAATAGTTAAACCGTGCGTTTCATAGTTTAATGTGCCACGCTTACCGACCGTGTGACAACCATCTCTGTAAAATATATTTAGTTATTCTCACCTATCAACTTCGCCATAATCTCGACGATCGCGATCGTCATGGTCGCGTCTGTCGTTCTCTGTGCGAGACGGATTGTAGTTGCTGACATTAGCGCCGGTACCTCCGGCTGCACCTCTGTTATAATTAGCAACAGGCTTGGCCGCATTACTCTGTCTATTGTGCTCTGCCAACCTGTTATTAACATTATCTGGTGAATTTTATATTGAAGACTACAAAATCTGCCAGATTTTCTTTTTTGTTATCATGACATTCTCTTTCAACATACACCTTCAAATGTAGATGACCAATATAAATTACTTCCCTTTAAAGGATATAGAATTCGAAAAAGAAAATATTGAGAAGCATTAATAAATATTTTGGATAACATTTACCTCTGTTCAATTTGTTTTTGTATAGGCACTGGAATTCTCGGGAAAAGTGTACTAAACCAGTCAAGCTTGATCAGCATCTGCCTGACCAAAGCCCCTATGGTTGTAGTGCCTCCTCCTCCGGCACGAGGGTCAACCTCTTCCTCATCGTCAAGATATTCCTCATACCAGTCAAACAGATCAGCTGGAGGCTGTGTGTAACGAATGTACATGAACCCTAAAAGTATTATGTGTAATCAATATGTGTTATCAAAAAAAAAGTTGCTTGTAAGTTGGTTACTCAAGTAACCAATTAATTCTTCAAGATATATTTTAAAGAAAACAATGACATTTTGGTTGGCTGATTGGATATAAAAATCACAACTAAATAATTTAGCTGTAAATTTTTCATACAATTTGATAAATAATTATAGTTGTAAATTCATACCTACCGAGTGCCCTTATGTAGGGTGAGTCTGTGTGCTGCAGCAGGCCGTTAACTTGTTTCCGTGTGAGCCTCAGCGTGTAGAGCTTATACAACAGACAAAAAGCCGTAGACACAATGCCTCCAGCACCCACACCCCTTACCTGAAACAAAATTATTCTATTTGTAATCTGACAGATCTCAGAAAATATAAAACTTTGTTTGTAATATCATTTATGGAATAAAATTCCTAATAAACCTACATTTACGTTTTAAGAGACACACCACACAAAAACATGCAAAAAATTAATTTTCTATCTTAGAGAGACAAGAAGAGATAATGTATCCACCACACTTTCCTTTCATAAAATACAAAATTTTATATTACAGTGATATAAATTTTGAAAAATAATTACCAATAGAGAACAAGTTATCAGGACACTATACAACACTCAGAGTAATAATTTGGATTAACATACTCACGCCGCCACACATGCCCGTCTGCCCTGCGGTTTTGCGGCTGCCACGCTCCCAGGGTTCCAGGTGCTTCACCTGGTAGTAGATCTCATCCACAACCTCATGGTACGTCTTCAATTTGAACAGATGCACTGAAGATTAAACATTTCATTTAGATGTTAAATTAACAATTATAGTGTTAAAACACACAAATAAGTCAAAACTCATAATCGTCATCCCTCCTGTGCATTGTTTTGTTTGCTTACCTACCTTTGAAGTAGCTAGAACCTTGGATATTGGCTAATATTAAAGGATTCAAATTCATGGTTTGTTCATTACCCCACAACGGTAACACATTGTGCTGTTTGCTCGTTTTGCCGGGCTTTTGTTGGCTGTAATCTGTAAGCAGCAGTAATTATTACACATTTCCAAAATTTCGCATTACAAAATAACACGATACACACCTTCAGCCTCAGACATTCTTACGCTTATATTGTTTATTTAATGTGAAAATTACACAGAGTTAAGGTTTTTTTTCCAAATTATTATATATTATCAATTATCAATAACATTGAGTATTAACGTTGTAAAACGTAGCAAAAATATTTTATATTTTACAGAAGACACAACAATATGACACCCAAATTCCAAGAAGAATGCGGCGACATTTTGTCAATGTTGCCAACAGGGACTGAAGTAACGTTAAAAATTTAGTACCGATACCATTTACCGTTAAATGTAACGTTATAACGTTAAAAGGTATCGTTATTTTTTAACGTTACCAGGGTGTTATAACGTTACCTAAAATTTAACGGTAAAAGTAACAAAAATTTCGTTCCGTTACCGATACCTGCAATTTACCGCT
>JAOTAV010000023.1:2084876-2157041 GCA_026546445.1 Cyclargus thomasi | reverse complement strand
CAAGAAAATTGATTTCCCGCCTTTACTTGACACTGGCCATGGTTGTAGCCAAGCGCCATATAAATAAATAAATAAAAAAGAAGGCGAAGAAGATGCTGAACTAGTGTCAAAACTCTGTTCAAAACATTAATGACTATTAATTATAAAATATTAATGAATAATTTTAAATATATATGTTAGCTGTACGTGACGTTCATATAACATATGATACGAGAATATGCATCTAGTTGTATGATTGCTTGTTGACATACATTCATAATAATATGTTTCTGACTGCTGCTTTACAGGACAAACACGTACACAAGTGCTCTGGTGCTGAACATAAGTGTACTTTTAGTAGAAGTCCACAAGTCAATAGACAGTTTTAATTAAATTCAAAGAGAATGTAAGATAAATGAAACTAGCGGACACGATAGACGTTGTCCTGTCGGGCTGGTTTGTGAATCTGAAACATTCGCAAGTCCACTTTATGTATTTTTAAGATATTTTCAAGTTCCAATTACAAGAGTAATTGGAACTTGAAAATATCTTCAAAATTTGGTTTAGTCATTTACAAAGAGTTCCGTGAAATCACACATATATAAAATAACGAATATTCGGAAAAACATTAAGAAAACTCTGAACAGTTATGCCTATGGCTAACTAATGTAAAAATATTATAAGACGTAGCAATAGTAAGTGATAAAACTTTTGGGTGTCCTTTATTCAGTGACGTAACTATAAGGTGTCAAGCCGGCAAAATGCCACGGGCTCCCAGCCGGAAGGGCGATTATTTAGGCGAAGCGATTATTTTTTACAATAATCGCTTGACGTGTCTTTGTATTGGATTGACATAGTAGAACGAAAACGAATTTGCCCTCGGGCCTCGAACGATATAATTACGCCACTGCCTTTATATACAGTTTACTGTGAAAGTAGCAGCGCGAAGGGAATAAAAATGTTTGTATATGTGTGTAAACACACACTAGGGCGCTGGAAACATTTGTATATTTCAAATAAACCCTTCAGCTTTATATTACTAAATATAGAAGTAGCAATACCTTTACAGCGCTTTTGCATAAAAATGGGAACGTAGATAATCTCTCTCGTTCTCTCGTTGAGATTTTGTAATAACAAAAAGGTTGTGTATCATAACATAGTATTATCTCACAATTAAGATGCGGCCGCCGACGCGCTATATAGTACGTGACTGTTGTTGCTTATGAAAACTCTAAAGATTCCAGACAAGTTGTCATTTTGTTCACGACGGCTTTATGCCTCCTTAAATTTTTACTTTCGTTACTGTACAAAATTAGCATGAATGTAGTAATATTTGACTTGGTTTTAGTAAAGTGAATTTCTGCTTACCCGACTATGCCAGAGGATTTTGTATGCATGTATGTATTAATTGTTTGGCATTCTCTGCAACCTAAACGGCTTGATGGATTTTGGCTTGTGATGTGTAAGATTCGTTTTTACCGTAAGAGTACTAGATATATTAAAATATGGAAAAAACAAAATGGCGGATTTTTGTCGCCAAATTCGAATATTGCACTGTTTAAATTGCAAATGTTCCTGCTGTCGGGTTTTGACATTTAGCTTGTTTAGTATTCTGCTTATCACACTATAATACACACATTTTAATGATAATTTGAAACCACCTTAGATTAAGTTTCCCTTAAAAAAGAAGTACAACCTTAATAATAGGGACATATACAGTCCACGCGGTTACATAACATGTCTAAGTGCCAGATTTGTTTACGAAGACACATTATACAGAGTCATAAAATGGAATGGGTTATGGGTAGAATGTACTTAATATCGCAATTATATTAATATGTTCTTCAGCTCGGGTGTAAGAAAATACAAAACTAAGAATATAATTATCAGTCAGACACATCAACGGGCTTCTCTTATGAAGACAGTCGTTTATTTAGAGACTAAACTAGACTATACAATAGCCCTTTTTTTTTCTCTCTTTCTCTTCCAGCATAGTCAATATAATTGTAGAATAATGGACACTCTATGCTGAGCAATGTGATTAACATTGTAGAATTAGCACATGTAAGATTTTATGAAGGGACTATTAGAATTATATTACAAAGGAATAAACAAAGTATGAAAACATTTAAGTTACACAGAGGATAAGTCTAAAATAATTTAGAATAAGAAAACAAATACGACAGAAAGAGAAGCATACAAAAAATATATGTACCTAAAAATTATAAAAGTAAGATAATATTAAGATAATGTTAAGCGTGAACCAAGTTTTATAAAAATTGTAAGCAAAACAAAATCCTAAAAAACCTATGGGAAATGTAAAAATTCTAAATAATTATTGCAAAAAATTGTCCCTTTTTATTGAAGGGGCAACAAGGAGGTCCCTTATAAGGGGCCGGTAAAAAAAAAGAAACTCACTACGCGCTATACTCTCGTAGCTCGTAGAACTATACTACGCGCTATACTCTCGTAGCCCACAGCACTGCACTCTTCGGCTACACTCTCGAAGCTCGTAGCACTGCACAGTGCGCTATACTCTCGTAGCCCGTAGCACTGCACTCTACACGCTACACTCTCGTAGCACTGCACTCTACACGCTACACTCTCGTAGCACTGCACACTGCGTGCTACACTTGCGTAACACTGCTTTTTACGCGCTACACTCTTGTAGCACTGCACTCTACGCGCTACACTTTCGTAGCACTGCACTTTACGCGCTACACTTGCGTAGCTCATCAAACTGCAATCTACGCGCGACACTCGCATAGCTTGTAGGAAATTTGATCTTCGTTTTGGTTTCTGGTTGTATAAATCGGAATATAGTAACCATAGTCTGACGATGGAGCTGTTTAAGTATTATCATTTTATTAACATAGTTTCCATATTTTATTAAAATGGTTTAAAATAGTTTTTTATTTATTTTTTTCTGTAACATTACAAATATGCAAACAATAATAATTTTCAGTTATACTAAATGGTATCTATAAATAAATGTATTTTAATTCGTTATTCGCTAAACGGTGTTAGAACCTTGAGTCAATTATGTAGTATGCAAATAGTGCTACTGGATATGGTAATGCGGTCGGAGTGCACGCGAGCTACTGCGCCCTATGTTCGATCTTAAGCAACAATAATTACCTTCATTACACCTATATAGCTATAAAATACCTAATTATAATAATTGTAGTACTTTTTTATGATATTTAGGGAGCAAGCGAACAGATGGGTTTCCTGATGGAAAGCAAGCTGCCGTCGCCCATGGACACTCGTGACATCCGAAGAGTCACGCAAGAGCGTTGCCGTCCTTTTTGGGGGAATGGAAAGTTGGGCCACCGGTAAACTCACTCACTAAACGAAATACAGCACAACGCCATTGCACGCCAGTTTTCTGTAAGGCCGTGGTATCATTTCAGTCGAGCCGGCCCATTCGTGCCGAAGCATGACTCTTCCACTGCAATGAGCATCCGTATTATGTACTTAAGATCGGAAAATGTCTCATTGGTACACGCCTCCACCCTCCCGAGTGCGAACCAAAGGTCCCACTAGGCTACGGACGCTCAAGATTGATTTTATATATCGCATTCCTAATACGTGGATTACGATCGACATTACTGTTTATGTCATGTTCTTTTAAGGATCCTATAATACGTCTCATATTTTTAAAAATTGATGCATCTATTCGTTAGGAACTCACAATCGTTCCCGCTAAGCTATTATCGTATTAGCTCGATTAAAAATTTCGACACCTTTGTACCAACAAAGTAATAATATAAATCAAGTACGTAAATCAAAATACACTACAAAGTAACAACATAACATTCTAGTGCAAATATCGAAATTCAAGCTTAAGTAAGGGAAAGATGGGTATGCGATGTTGATGAATAAGCGAAGGCTTTCTGTGCGTATCCGGGGCGGTTCTCTAGTAATTTATGTATCGGGATTGAGTCCACTTTTACGCAGTATTTCTGTGATTGATTTCAGTTGAGGTAATGGGGTCGCAATGACGTAGTAAAAAGTGCCCAATTTTGTGTTAACCCTTTTAAGTTATGTACAGTGTTAAAAAAGCTCTATCTTTTATCAGCGCCAAAATTTAAGTTACAACAACATTTTATATTTGCGTGCGACGATGCTATTGAAATTTTCATTCTTCCATAGTGGTTGGAACTAATTATAATATTATTAAAAACTATTTCAAACTATAAACTATTATAAATTATAAACTAAGAAAATATAATATACTAAAGATAAAAAATTATCTCTAAACGTTGGAACAGTCAGGAACAGTCAGTAACAATAGTTTTGACAGCGCTAAAAGGCGACTCTAAATATTACAGTAGGGCAAGCAAAACATAAAAAAATCTTTATTGGAAATAAAAATAGTTGACAGCCCTAATATTATTCCTGAACTTTCATGAAGCGCATAATCGTGTGACAAACGTTATGACATGAAGCAAGTTTGGAGTAGAATGCAATTTGGCGCAGACCCAATGTATCGGTCTACTGGTTCTTATTGATTTTGCTTGCCGTCTCGAGGACTTCAACTATAAAATAGAACTTTCTTGAACTGCCAACCGTCGAGATAACAGCCAGGGCTGGCAAAGCTTTGATGTTGCATAACATAGTTTTTATAACTTTAGCGCTAGAAGCCATTTCAAAGTGAGCTAAACCTTGCAGCTGTCGAAGCTCAAAAGCCCCTTTGAAACTCTTGTCAAGAACTTTAAAAAAAGAATTAAATGTCAAGTAGTTTTACAGGTTAGTTCAATGTCTTGTGTTTTAGATTACACCTATCCATATAAAAATCATTATGTCATTATTTAGAATGAAATTATTATTTCCTAGTTTTTTAGGTGAGTTTATATAAAACCAGGTTGAACACTATTAATGTCGGCCTGCGAGTAATGTGGTCGGATTAATTCAAACTCAGACAAACACTTTGAATTCTGCGCATTGTTAAAATTCTCTTGACAAAACTCAATCCAAGGTATATAACATATACTAGACTCAATGTATATAACACACACTACAAGTAAGGTCCGAAGGCTGCCTGTACTTTCAATCTTGAGATAGGGCAAAATACATTTTGCAGAATTCCAAGACAAAACTTTTTTCCAAGAAAGAAGGATTAACTTCGTTTAACATTTAGAGTCCTGTTTCACCGCTTACTGTTAAAATTTCTGTTAGGCTATCCACAACTTTTTCGACAGATTCTCCATACAAAATCAAAATGTTAAATAAAGTTATATTTGTTAAATAAATAGACTATTACGTATTATATTAGTAGACGGTGAAACAGGCCCTTAGTCTATCATAGCCCTGCAATGGTGTGTTACATTTACGAGGATATTATTATCAGGTGCTACAATCTCGGCCCGTGAGCATGGTGGTCCAGTGGAGCGAGGTGCGCACCGCGTGGCAGGACAGCGACTTCATCACGGAGTGCCTGTGCTGGCACAACGTGTACCGCCAGCGGCACGCGGCCCCCCAGCTGTACATGGCGCCGGAGTTGTGCGACTACGCGCAGGCGTGGGCCAACCACCTCGCGCACACCAATCGCTTCCGATATCGGAACGACCGCGACGTCGGACAGAACCTCTACCAGCGCCCCGTTAGCGCCATCCAGCCTGACGTCACAGGTAGATTCATAGTATAGCAGTGACGTCATGGTCAACGGTGAAGTGATAAGCTAGTTGCCGACTGCATCACTTTGGTTATAGCCTGATAAAAACCTGCCCCCTGATTCATGATACGATTCCGCGCCGATTAGTTCCCGATTTCGGAAACTTCTGTTAAAAGTGCCAGGAGTTTCCGTGAAAATGTTTCCGTTTCCTCGCAATGGCATCGTGAATTAGGGGGCTGGTAAACTTCGGGATCGAGATTATTAAGTCGATAATATAACATTTCTTACTTCATGTTTAAAGCGGATTAAATACGTTAAATAATATCTTAGCATTTTAGTTTTTGTGGTGTCGTAACAGGCGAACACTTTTTTACTTCGGATCCAGATCAAGTATGTGGTATATTTCAATTGTTTTTAATGTGACAGGCCAAGAAGTATCGTCGTACTGGTACGCGGCGGTGCGGCAGTACAACTTCTTCAAGGAACCTGATGTCCTACATGCTAATGTCAATGCTGGTGAGATTCTATGATCAGATTGTATCAAATGTAATCCTGCACAAATTTGATTCCTAGCCACTTGACGGACCTCTTTTGGTAGGATATATTAAGTCGATTCGTGACTCGTGATCAGTCGACTCGTTTTGGCATAACGCGACCAAATTATTTAGGTCCTCTATTATCTTCCCTGGTAGCACATTAAAAAGTTTTTAAGTAAATAAAAACGAAGCTTCTAGGTAAATAAATATCTTACTTGACTTTCTTTCTTGACTTTCGTAACTTCCTGCTAATTCCAATAATTCTTCTTTCTTACTTATTAATCTTTCTCTTCGACTACTTGCAAATTTATAAATCTAATAGGTGAAATAATAGCTTCGGATTCTATCACAAAATATCGTCTGATGTATTATTTTGTAAATACTACTAGAGCGCTATTAGTACTTAAAAATTAATACCTCAGAGTGCCTCAGACGTTGCGTACAATACTACATTCCGCTACGTCACACTTTGTGTTACGTGTACACGTAGAAGGTTTACAAGATTCGCACAATTCCATCCTCCATGTTCCAGGTCACTTCACCCAAATGGTGTGGGTTTCGACGAAGTTCTTCGGCGTGGGTAAAGCGCGCTCCCGAGCGGGCAAGGTGATAGTTGTCGCCAACTACTCTCCCCCCGGCAACCAGTCCGGCCAGTTCGAGGCGAACGTGCTGCCGCCGACTCCGGACAACCAGCCGGTGCCGGAGCCGCAGCACTGACGGTTCTCCATCCGTGGCCGTCGGCTTAGGATCGACGCCACGATGACCAAATAGGTTACCAACCTCTTTGGTTTTGTAAAGGTTTTATTGTTGTTATTTTATTATGAAGCAAATTTTTGAGCTTCATTAACGAAACCGGATTATTACATCTATGGATAACCTATTTTTGTTTAAAATCGTTAACTATTTCGTTGATACTTTTATGAAATGGTATTTAGTTAGTAACAAAGTCATAAACGACTTAGAAGACCCTGCAATAATAATGTGATTTAAAATAAGCGAAACTATTTAGAACAACACACTCAACGAAACTATAAAACGGCAATTATTATTTGCTTAACAGATACAGTTAGAAATAAGATAGCAAATGTACGTGTAATTTGTTTTTATATGTGTTTAGGCTTTTTATATGTGTCGAGCCAGAGTGAGTTAAAGACTGAATAGTTACGGTCTAATTTAAGTAGGAAAGAATTTTTTGCATGTTTCCGTCGTACACGCGAATTTTCTCTTCAGTATTTATGTGGCCTAAAAGTGATAATGATTATTATAAACATTTTTTACGACTAAAGCTAGGAAACTACCTACATAGCCAATTAAATTTTCTCTATTCGTTACTTAAGATCGCGAAGCCTATCAGCTTAGATCTCGACTGCAGTGAAAATGCGAAAGATAAAAAAAATACATTTACGAGACAATTTTTTTTGGCAATCTATTCCTTTCTCTAGTCTTGCAAATTGCCGAAACAGAAGCTTACGATATTAATGCATCAATGTCCCATGCCGACGCCGGTTAGAGTTATTATTCAATCTGGCATCAGTTTTGCCCATCAGTCTGAGACTTGGGCCAAAATGATGCCTAAAGTCTATAATAAACAATGATCAGCCCGTCAATCAAACGTTTAGATAATTCCCGTCGTTTCCTGACCAAATTGATGGACTTAACTGTTGCCAGATTAACGTGTCACCTACGTAGGTCTAGTCTACATTGCAGCAAGATAAGGCGATGCAATGCTATACATTTTTTAACAAATAATATCAACGTTTTAGAATTGAAATGACAATGCATTGTTTAAAGGCTCATATAAAAATGTTTTACGTCACTTCGTCACGTTGTAATGTAAACTGACTATTTTAAGGCTTTTGAATATAGAGCCTTAATATAGTGCTTTTGCAAACCTGCTCAACGCCGCCCCATATTTTATTAATTTAATGCTGTTGTGACCTATTATAAAAGTATAATTTTTAGAGTCCAACTTTTAAAAATTCGTCGTTTTATTATTTAATACAAGATACAGTTGAACAATATACAGGCTTCCCTCGACATTTTGTTGTTGTTTATATAATCCGAAAGTCTTAATTCTCCTGTCAATAGAAAATACAACACTTCTTATGGTTTTGAATAAAAACACTTTTACGCCTTTTGTCCATCACACCATTAACCGGAAACGAGATAATTTCGGCCGGATAAAATACTACTTTATGACATAGACCACAGGTTTCGTTTTCCTCTATACTTTTAATGACGGCGACAATATTGACGATAGAGTAATTTCGTTAGAAAATGAAACTTGTAGAACAGGGAATAGATCATAAAGTAGCATTTTATCGGGCCAAAATAATCTCGTTCTCGGTTGTCGGTGTCGGCTGGTGGACAAACGGCCTTGGGGCCAGTTCCACCGCCTACTGATATCCACAACTTTTTGAGAGAATCTGTAAAAAAAATTGCGGATAGCCTATCTGTAATTGTAAAACAGGCCCTAAGTATTTAAATATAATTTACGCGGCGTCCACTATTCTTCTAAATGTACTTTGCCGTCCTTGTCGGTAAAATTTTATACGAATTTCCCAATGTGTTAGACGATCTACGAAGATCTTGTCTTATTCACTTCATAAATATTCCAATGATTAAGGGAGAAAAATTAATAATAACAATAGCTCTAATATGTAAGATGTACCTCTATAGACTCTAAAGCGGCCTACTCCACACAAGCGCGTTATTTTCGATCGATAATATAGTTAGTACGCGTTAAATGCTATGTCTGTTATCTGTACATTTTATATTAGGAGACTATCGTAGTCTGATGATAGTTACACACTGCTGCGAGTGGAGATAATAACGCTTTAAAGGAAGTTGTCAAAAAAGTATAACGATAAATAATAACGCGACTGTGTAAGGAAGGCTTAATTCTAGATTAGTGTGTAGAGAGTTAGCTTGCTAGTTTCTCTTTAATAAAACCCTGAGCTTGTTCTAGGCTTGATATACTAATATGGTTGTTTTGCTGAGCTTACATTTGATACTATTGACTAAATTTTACTTAAACCCCTAGAGCGCACTACGCACATATTAACACTAGAAAAATACCCAACTTTCTAGGTATTTAAAAAACAAAAGTACTTAACTAAAATAGTCATTATTGTTAATAAAGCGATGTTATAAACAAATATCCTTAGATTTTTTTAACGAAAGTTATTTAATAATAAACCCAGTCGCACTGTGGAGATTTAGACCCTAAGCGAAATTGACAAAATTTTGTACACACGTAAGAAATAGCGTTTATTTTTGTCAATTTCATCAATCCATCACATAGTCTCGACGAATGCGTGCATTAAAAGGATGAGACGTCAATGGACAAAGTTCTGGTGACCAGACTATAATATAAACTATTAATATTACAACAATTTAAAACTGGGATTTTGACTTTTTCATAATTTAAGGAAATCTGGTAAATAATAAAAACTCTAATATTCTTACAGAAAATATTATATTAGATTAGTGATATATAGAATGATTTAGTTCTAGCATCCACTTAAAGTAATGCTTATTAAGCAGGGTTATAATAGATCTCCTTATGCCTAGTACTTAAACCTAAAATATAACATTTTAGTATGTCTTCCTGTTATAAGTAAATAGTTACATCTTATACGTAATATACACTTGTTATGTTTTAAGTCCTTAGACTTATTTCGTGAATAGTGCACATTTCAATAAGAGCTTTCACTAGACTACAATAATTCCATTGTTTAAAACTGATATAGTACTATACAGCTAATTATACTTCTGTACTTTAGATTTTTTTGCTTGTTACCTAGAATGCAATTTCAGATGTTAACATTTTAAGTGTTAATGTAGTTATCTCAATTATAAAATTTACATGACACCAAAGATTCATGTTTTTTGGTTAATTGCATATTATGTAAAAAATATTTGAGTTGGGATTTATAATTTCAAAAATCATTAATTCTCTCATGTCTTCCTGGAGGTTTATGTAACTTAAATATAAAAAAAACGGTTTAAATTTATTTTTATGAAATTGTTTGTCACAATAATTTGTTTTAACAATGTTGTTTTGTTTAGTTTCACCAATAAGGAATACTATAAGTTTTCAAAAGCAGCTACAGAGATTGTTCATTTGCATTAGAGTTTTACAGAGAATACTGTAGATCCCATTGTTGTAGTTGAACATATCATAATAATTAGACATTGCCACTAGGTACTGTAAACATTAAAGAGCAGTTTTGTTTTGGACGCTAAGAAGAGATTTAATGTCCGTCCTAGTTGTCTAATCTTTATTTATTTTTATCTAAGATTGTGATTAAAAATTGTATATTTATTAAAAGTCAATTAAAATATAAATCGTTGATTTAATAAATTATTATTTTGACAGATGAAAAATAATGTGGAAATTCATATTTAAAACTGTTGCTTCTTTAGGCAAATTTTGATGTTTTGTGTTGGAGTATACACAAAATATATAAGCTCTCTGTGCTGTATAATTAGTTACTCACACTTGAAGAAAACTGTAAAAATATTATAAATTGTTATTTTTGCACACTTTCATATAGGTTTGTTATTGTTTACAAGTCAGTTATTTATTGGGAGTTAAAATCTATTATCTAATATATCCTGCCTCATATAAAACTATATAAGTGTAGGTATTTCCTGATACTTGTAAAGTGTCCGCCTAACTTATATCCTACAGCTGAGCTCTTTTTAGTATGAATTTTAAAAACCTACTACAATATTATTAATAAGTTAATGTTTTTTAAATAAAATTATTTAATTATTATTAATTAATAAATGGCTGTGACTTGTTAATTGTTAAATTTGAAATTGAGGCTTGGCTATAATATTTTTAGTTAATAAAGTGATTCAAATCATAATTGATTTTTTTACCTATTTTTATACTTATAAATTAAATAAAAGTACATGAAACCTTCATTTTGTTAAAATAAGATAAGAAGAGAATAACATTTCTATCTTGTATAAATAAAACTAAAACTTACAAAAATACTTTATTATAAAAGAAATTACTGATACATTAACATAATTACACTTACTAAAACCATTTCATTCAGTCCACCGATGTTTGCAACTTGTACATACATAATACAGTCTCATCTCTTCTTCGGCGCGTCTCGTCTGTCCCTGGAAGAAGACAGCTTCACGGTGGTTACACTTCGGACACATATGATCTTTTGTGCGGGGGAGAGTAGGGTCACTAACCACGTCAGGGTTTATATGCGTTAACTCATCCACTTCGTGCATAATTTTGTTAACGTATACGCAGTTGGAATCCGCTAGCTGTTTGTAATCGCAGTTTCTGCAGGCGTAAAGCAAGACTTTATTGTTTTTGTCTTCGCGCGGGTATAACATGTTGTTGCATTCCTGACAGAACTGAATTCCCACATATCCAGGACCACCGTCTTTTCTTCCAAGGTTTAAAGTCATATTCCTAATATTTACTATCCGTTAAGAATAACAATTTTAAATTTATTATAGTTATCGATAGAAGAAAACAGAAAATTTTAATTTGGTAAAACTAAGCTGGAATTTACAAATCAAGTGACATGTTAACAAGTTGACAACTGACAGGCTAAATGTCCAAAAAATCAAAATGTCATTCTCGATATAAAAGAATTCGTTGTCTTTGGATACTATAGTCTATTTGCCAAGTTTCGAGCACACTCTGCCGGACCGTAAGACGGTAGATTGAAATGAAATGAAAATATACTCTATTGTGCACAATCATAGTTTTACACACATAACATGTGTACTATCACAACACCTTTGTGTACTATCACGTTATAACTCAAGTGATAGTACACTTAGGTGGTCTTATTACTAAGTAGCAATTTCTTCCAGACAACTTTTGAACGAAAGAAGTATCTTTGCTGGAGAAAGGGCATTGTGCTCAAAGTATATAAACTTTATTAACTCTATTCATTATATACACATAATTTATAATACATACATAGAAGTATACTTATAAATATATACTATATTTATATATTTAATATTGAGGTGCAGAGCAGAGCAAAATTTATACAAACAATGATTTTGAGCACATCACTCTGCTCTACTGTTCAGGCTCGACTCCTGAGTTCCTGATTCCTGAAACATTACGAGGCCTTTATTCGACACTTTGCGGTAGTGACGCAAGGCGGCACTTCAAATTTTTAATAGATGCACTGATATTTCGGGATGCGATTCGCAACTCTTAAAGCGTCGTCGCTGCTATATATTTATACTGTACAGTATACTGTACCGCAGTCCGCTGCGCGCAACCGCAATAAACGGAAATTCAAACAAACGCACCTGGACGGAATATCGCTAGAAAATTAAACCGATGTTCATAAAGTAGCATTGTATTTGTATTTGAAATTTTGTCGGATACGTTTGAGTGCTGCGAGGACTGTAAAGCTACTTAATTTTTAGTTTTGATTAAATATTTTTAGTTTTCTATTTTTTGCAGTTCGTTTGCACTCATAACGCATAACTATAAGTCACGAAGTCGCGACTCGCGACGCCGGACGCGGCGCCAAATTATAGTGTTGCCACTTACCACAACAAATTGTCTATGTTTTTTTTGTCATGTTGGCTATCTTGCTGATTTGAAGTTTTTCGCTGGCCGAAAATTAATTCTTTTCCCATCCGTAGCCGATCGGTGTCGTGCTATAAAAATGGGTAAGAAACAGTTTCGTGTGATAAAAATGGAATTTGTGTTATTTTATATATTTTTATTTTGTGAATAACGAAAGTTTAAGTGCTTTAATGTATTTATTGTAGTGAAGTGATGATTATACGAGTAATTGTATCCAAAAAATAACTTAACACTTGCGCATGCCAAGGTGTCGGCCATGGCGCAGACATGTTTTTCTCGTGGTGTTAAACTCATCCATTATCATCTCATAAATGGCTCGCTCGATGTGAAGTGTTTTTGAGAAATCCCCCTACCTGTAGAGGTATCTAGAGTGTAGTGCATCGATTTCGAAGTAATGTGTGAACTTAGGATCATAACCGGCTACTTCAATTTCTAGGCAAGCCGCGGGGTATCCGTACCGCGCGGAAGCACGTGAACCATCGCAGGGAGCAGCGATGGGCGGACAAGGACTACAAAAAAGCCCACATGGGGACAAGATGGAAGGCTAACCCCTTCGGTGGTGCATCTCACGCCAAGGGAATCGTTCTGGAAAAAGTGTGAGTATCAAGTAATCTATCGCCTATTTAACACCGTTATTACCGCATTATCTTTCAGCTTGTCATTACGTATTCATCGTGTTTACGAAAACATGAAGTGTCCGATAGTCGGCGGTTTCCTGAATCCTGGCGCTTCCCCGCGCCGTATTATTCCTGTGAATGTGTTTCTACTACAATCACAGGATAATACTGCGAGAGGCGGCGTCGATTTCTACGGTTGCGGTTTATGTTTATCTATGCAGGTCATTGAACTAGAGAAATTGTTTATCTTCATTCACTGTTCTTGATTACTACTTACTATATGTAATGAAAAGTAGTACAATATAAGTTCTAAACATATGTAGACTTATTGGCTTTGGCTGTTATTTTTAGTTCGCCAGAATTGTATGCATACATTTTTTGCTCAGCTTTGCATGAAATTATTAAAAACAACAATTTAAACTTTCGATAATGCTTTGGTAACATATTCTTAATGTTTCAATAACTTGTATTTTGATTGAAGTGTAAATTGTTAAAATAATTTACGTTTTCTGTTTAAAACACATCCTCAAAAGATAATGAAAAGCCTGAAAGTATGCATGATTTGGTTATATGCAAATTAGGTGTTATATTTCTTTAAAAAAATTGTTAGGTTAGGTTCTTTCAAAAGACCATGTGGCCAATTAAGCTTAAAACTTGTTTTAGAACTTGAACTATTTTGTCATTTGTTTTTCAAATACATTGAGATTATTTTTCTATAATGTGTGTATGTGACTTTAATACATTACAACATATTGATAATAATGTTTCTGTGATTAGTTTTCTTAATAATAATTTTTTTTACAGTGGTGTTGAGGCCAAGCAGCCCAACTCTGCCATCAGAAAGTGTGTCAGGGTCCAGCTCATCAAGAATGGTAAAAAGGTGACGGCGTTCGTACCCCGTGACGGTTGTCTCAACCACATTGAGGAGAACGATGAAGTGCTAGTTGCGGGTTTCGGTCGTAAGGGTCATGCCGTCGGTGACATTCCTGGAGTCAGATTTAAGGTACGTCTTCTTGTTGTTTTCAGATCCATTTTTACTGTTATCATAATATAATACAAAAAAGCATCTACATTGCTTAAAATTAAGAGTCTGAAACTGATGATTTCAGTTAGAATTTGTAAGTTAGAACAGATCATTCATTAATTACATTATGATATCAATATGCTGAGTTCAGTTATGATGATTTTAAAATCATTGTGGAGTATTTGCTACTCTGAGTGCCATGATGTACGAAGCATATCTGATGCATTGCCAAGTCATGTCTGTAGTTTGAAGATTTCCACTCGATCATGTGTTGTTATTTTCAGGTTGTCAAGGTAGCCAATGTGTCGCTGCTCGCCTTGTACAAAGAGAAAAAGGAGAGGCCAAGATCTTAAGTTAACTCTTTTGTGATAGGTAATTATTACATTTTATTCATCCAAGTATGAAGCAGGAAAGATGATGTTCATGGCTTTCTATTCCTTAATAATTAACACGTTTTGTACTTGTATAGGTAGAAATGTACATGATGTAAAAAACAATTTATTTGCTACTGCTGAATGCCATGACGTTAAAATATAACTGATGATTACAGTTTCAAATTCATTTTACACACAATATGATGCATTTTACTAATGACTTTTTTTGTTTCAGGACTGCTGGGAAGTTACTTTTAAGAGTAATGTTTATAAAAAGATAAAATCCAAATATGCAATAAAGTATTGTATATGCCAACAAGGTTTTTAATTTAATATTTTCCTTATATAGCTTTTCAAAAAAATGAATGAAAGTTTCTGTTGGGATTGCATATTGAACATGGTCCTAATTTTGTACAATTTTTTTAAAGTAGTAAAAGTAATATTAAATAATTTCTAAAGCTTAAGTAGGAGAGAAAAATATAAGGATGGTTATGTAAAAGCAAAGAAACAGGCTAAGTTACTAATAATATATTTCTTCTGATTACATGATAAATAACTAGAATATGTATTAAAATAGTGAGCTATACATATTTTGCAGTCTACATTTACATCCTAGGCAAGATACGTTAGTAGAGAATATTTAGAATACATTTCTACTGTAAAGCGTTAGTACCTAAACCAGGCAAAGTTTTTTCGAGTTCCTCTTATAATACTATACAAGAAGTTCACAAAAACGTTAATTGAACATGATTAAAGAAATGTGCGGGATAGTGCGGTTTATTACTTATCACTGGTTTTTAAAATAGGTATGCAGAAACTTAGGGAATTTTGTACTAATTTAGTACAAGTGTTCTATTTTAAAAGTTAATGTTATGTAAGCAATCAGTGAATAACTGTTCATTTACTGCCTCTCGCCTATGCCTCCAGAAACAATGAGTTCAATCGAATATTTTTATTTGATTGCAAGTCGTGAAACTAAAAAGATATGATGATTTACTTTTGAGTATCGAAAATTTATCCTAATTTAGCCTCTATGATGTACGATCAATCGAAGCTTTTTTTTCATATTTGTAAAAATATTGTATGGCAACTACAGCTTACTGATCGCAAACATCATTGGAATTGCATTAGTTAACAAAATTAGACGAAGATTCCTAAAAGCTATTTATTGGATAGGTGGTTTCAAGTGTTGGTAATCGAAGAAGCGTTTTAAAATACTATAATTCTACACAATGCACTCACTAGATGGCGCTGATTAATGCCAACTGCCAAGTACACGAACTTTTATACCAACATTGGCATTTTTCAGTATAGGAATGTAATAAATTGTCATTTAGATTTACAACAATAATATATTAAAAACATTATCTACATAACATCATATCCACGGAAAACTTAAAAAAATCAAAATTTTAGTTTGTCAGATTCGTAAGCTTGCCGTGGATGTGACGATAATATTATTTACTGTTGCTACGTATTGTATCAGAAGTGCCAGAATAGCATTTTTCATCTGTATCGCTGTGTCGTAGTAAAATATTGAGCTTTCAATCGTTGCTAAGGAATTTACCTGTAACTGAGTGCCGAGTGCGAGTTTTTTCACATTCCGTCCGTGAATAAGATTTTATATGGTATTTCTACAGCGCCACCTAGTGATGCTTACGGTCACACATACAAAAATAGAAGTTGATACAGATCGTGGATCTAAGTAATTTGGTCGCGTTATGTCTAACTCGGCCGACAAATTAGAATTGATATATTCTGACCAAATGACGTAGGTCCGCCTGGCTCTCTTTTGATTTTTCCCATTACACAAATCCCATTTAAAAAAACTCGCATTCGGCACTCTGATAGTTTTAAATTGTAGTGTGTACGATAGTTACAAACTCTTCATAATCAAATAAAATAAATATTACATCAAAAATCTTCATAAGTTTTAAATAGATTTCCTATTTATGATTTTGCACTCACGATATGATACGTGGCAGCAGACCCCTATAATAGTCTCAATCCAATTTTAATTACAACTAACATGCATCAAGTAATAAGATTTCGTTGTAACTTTAGATACAAGTCTATAGAATAAACATTTACGATTTTAGCTTATACATTGTTATGTGGAACATCACACAAAATATATACTATTATATCGGATTAATTTAAACATTTCAAGTGTGTGGTTTTCTGAAAATAAGATTTGGTAATTTCTAGATACACTGGTAGTTAAGGTAGATACTAGATAGGCACCGCCAGCTGCGAAAAACATTAATTAATAAAAGGTTTGTCGTCAGTAGCGCCGTAATAGTGTTGCAAACCACTGACGGATACAATTAATCTTGTATTACGTTTATGAGAAATGTTAATTACACATTTAAAATTACTACCTCATTTTAATTACAGGTAAAGCTGCACTACACGATACTTCACTTTATGTATCGCATCGCCTTGTGGCAGTCTCACCTTTACAATACTAAAACTTGATGATAGTTTAGAATAGAACGACCGAGATAAAACCTACTCGGATATCCAACTTAATGATCTAATCATAAATCGCACGCAATCCACATTTTTACATTAAATTATTCGAAATTCGAAAACGTCTATACAATAAATTCAATAAAAATATCGCTTTACCCTCATCTATCACGCTAAGACACATCCAAAAATATCTCTCGAGTTACAATATCGATCACAGAATGTTCTTCGAGGCCCGCGACCCGAGGATGTACTCGCTTGCGAAACAATCTACATGGCTATTGTGTTTTACTATTTGGTGAGTGTAATGTAGGTTTGCACAGCGCGCATGGTAGCAATAAAGGAACAGTCAACGGCAAACATTTAAAATGACAGCGGTTATTTGACATGTCAAATCACAAAGTTTTGTCCGCCGTAGTTACACACGCACTTAGCGTATAGTATTGCGTGCTGTAGGTTTTGCGGTTGTAACCAAAGTAGTTGCATTCCCTAGAGTTGTTGGTTACACTTTAGCCAGTCAAACCCATTTTAGAATGCATAAACTGTCAATTTGAAAACCGAATATTAATAATCTAGATATTTACGTAATACAATTATGTACAAAAGTTTTACGGTCAATGCTCAAAATATAAAAAATATAAATATATCTGCAAATTATAATAAACATTTATTAAGTCCCTGTAAATTGTTTCACAAGCGAGTTAACCACTAACGATTTTGAGTTAGAAATAAAGCTCCACAGATTAGGCGAAAGGCCGAGAGCGACCTCTAGTGGACAGACTTACGATTTTTCTCAGATTATTACAATTATTAAAATGCGCTTTCTCCACGTCGACCCATGATGGACAAATAATATAAGCGACTGATCAAATGTTCTAATGAACCCAGCCCAATCGGTTTGACTTGAGCTTAGGCTACGGACGAAGATCGCCCCGTAGCCTAGTGGAAAAGACCTTTGGTTCGCACTCGATAGAGTGCAGGTGACAACCCCGGTGGAGGCGTGTAGCAATGAGACATTTCCGATCTCCAAAATTCGATCTCCAAAACCGTAATTCTTCGGGGATAAAATGTATCATGGTCCTACCCCGGGACTCCAAAGTATCTCCATACCAAACTTCAGCAAAATCGGCTGAGCGGTTTCGGCGTTCAGACAGGCTGACACACTTTCGCATTTATAATATTATTATGGAAGTTTAAGTGATTGTTAAATATATAAACATGTTACGTCTCAGAAGCAACAGTTATGCAACTATCGGTCATGGTCCAACGTGGAGTCGCCTTAACATTAATGATTACAATCTTTAAAATTTGTGAAGGATCAAGTAGAGTTTCAATGTATTCACGATTATACCTGTGTCAATAAATATGTAATACTTGTGTTGGGCGTCTAAACGGAATGCCGGCGTCGGCAGCGCGCGGTGTACTGACGTACAGTCAACTTCAAGTTCTTCAGCGCTGAAATCTGAAAAAAAAAATGTTTAAAAAAATAACACGTTTTACTCGTCATCAAGCCTCGAAATTTATCTTGGTCTAAGATGTAACAACACCTTTCTGAAAAACCAAAAGACGAACTATGATACGATATACCGTCACGGAGTACCAGTCCATATCTTCCGGGTTTATCATTAAACAGGACTAAATATAACTGCCAATTTTCACAACGCAACAATCCTTTGAAGACTGTTAATAATTTCTAGCTGTAGTCCGCAACTCCGTCCGTGTGAAACTTTATAAGCTATCCCGTTTTTACAACATTTTTTGATTACTGATCGGCTCCTTTTGGTCTAGAATAATGTTATATAGCCTTTCTTAGATTCGCGCGTTCAAACAAACTCTTGATGTTTATATTATTATACATATGTGGACTCACCAGCGCGTGCGGGCGCTAGGAGTCGGCCGGGTAGTCCATGGTCTTGATGTGCGCGACGGCGGCGCAGAAGTGCGTCCACCAGTACAGCGCCTCGCCCGCCAACGCCGAGCCGCCCAGACATGACACCAGCTCCACCGTAGACAGCAGCGACGGCGGGTTCACCTGTAAATATCGTGTATAGTAAGTTCAACTCTGCAGCGGCGCGCACAACATTTTTCCTCAACTTACAACAACAACCTCAACACTACGCACCGACTTGGGAGGTACCGGCAGAGAAAGATGACAGGTCCGCTATTATTAGGTACTAAACCAAATATGCTTGCTCATAATGCTTTTTCATTTGAACCAGCAATACTGAAATCACCAAATTAATATGTATGCGGACCTATGGCAAAGCGTTTGCGTAATCTAGAGCGCTGATAGTAACATCTATTGGGCGAGAATCACAACTTCCGAATACTTCACCCCGAGTCATGCCGCAGGACTTAGCCATAGTCACGGCCTACGCATGTGTGCGTCGTGATCATTGTACGGACACTAAAATTACTTCGCACACATGCAAAACTACGGCATGCGAATTGAAGCTGCACTAGATTAAAAATTACGCCGTGGCGCGGCGCTTTAAAAGTTAAAACTATTTATAATTGCTATTACATAGATATAGGCTTTTTGATTTATCGTTTTATTTACTCATAATTAAAGTCTACTAATAATTAAAATTAATTTGTGAATGGCAGTAGTGCACTGCATTTATGTCTATAGGGAGCGCACGCCCCTGCAACTCTGTTGTGCGCGCGACTACCCTATATGTGGGTAAGCCTTGTTAACTCGGACGGCAAAATGAAAGTTGTGTGTTCACAAGCGCACGCTGACATAGGGCCGCACGCACAATTAGGATCACCCCCAATTTTAAAAAATTACATTATGTTGCTATACGAAACTTTGATTGCCTCCTGCACGAAACCTTTGCGTTACCCCCGCGATCGTAATTCTCACAAATGACTTTGATTGGGAGAGAATATCTTATTGTAAAAAATATATTTCACCCTATTATTGTTTAATGCAGAGTTCTTAATAATTTAGTCAGAGAGTTTAAATGCACCCTGTATTTATTTGATATTAGATTTTCATTTGTCTTTCTTAGTAATAATTATCAAATACACAATAGTGTTTGTGTATTACCTTGATGATGATGAGCACAAGTGCTGGTGTGATGTCATCGGCGGCGGGCGGCGCGCCGCTCGACAGCACCAGCGTCGCGCTCAGCGACCGCACCACACGCAGGACGCACGCCACCTGCCACCAATTTTGCTTAGCTTTGGCAACGGTTATATGCTTAAGTATAATTTCGGTACAAGGACCCTTTAACTACAACTATTCCATTTGCATAAATCACTCTTAATAGATTAAATTTATGGCACACTACACACCTAAGCCACCGACATTTGGCGGCAATATTAGACATTTGTGTCGAGCGGGTACGTACGTGTCGCCGGTATGCTTCTATATACATAGGTAATAAAGGCGTGTAAAGTTTACTTTACGAAAGAAGTTCTTAAGACGCGGCCTTGCACTCCCATGACTAATAGCCAAGCTTATTCGAGAGATTTTTGATATCGTAAAGAAAGAATTTACAGCAGAATATATTCAATCAAGCCATGCCGAAGGCACGGATGGGCCGGCTCGACTGGAGTGATACCACGGCCTCACAGAAAACTGGTGTGAAACGGCGTTGGTCCGACTTCCCTATTCCCTCTATCCTTATTCCCATTCCCTCATAAAGGCCGGCAACCCACTTGCGACTCTTCGGATGTCACGAGTCCCTATGGGCGACGGCACTTGCTTTCCATCAGGTAGCCCGTCTGCTTGCTTGCCCCTAAATATCATAAAGAAATCAAAAGCACATAATAAGCCAATATTCAAAATTTGGATTTTACCTAACCAAAAATATTCAGTAAGACTTTACAAAGACTAAACATCACTGACCTTGTCGCGCGGCGAGCGGCACACGGCGAGTTGCCGCAGCACGGCCTGTGCGTGCGGGAAGGGCGCGGCCCAGCGGTGTCGCGCCGCCAAACCGAGACGCACCGCGCTCGCACCGCCCGACAGCCGCCGCACGTGCTCGCTGAACACCCTGGATATAAATACGAGAAGTCAGCAAGAGTGATCATTATTACAAACAAACAAAATGTCTAAAAACTAAAAAACTGACAAGTTTCTAGAACGGATGTTTAAGGCGCTTTATTTAATCGTCGACCTGTATGGGCTAAAAAAACACTAGAAATTGGAATAGAAAATTCTCCGTCAAATTGTGTAAAAATTGTTAAAAAAGTATTTCTGATGTTGCGTGCGTGCGTATACACTGGCTTGCGGTAGTCAACAGTCATCGACAGACGTGTGACCTGTGACATTACAGCTGAGACTTACTGGTCGCGGGCGATGTCGCCGTCGCCGTTGGGGAACAGTATGTAGAGGTATAGGCGCGCGAACACGGCGCGCTCCACCGTCAGCTCCGCGCTCTCCAGCACCGTCGACGTGGCGCCTGACGAAATTGCATAGTATAAGTTGCTGTTATAAATTATAATCGGGTTAATTGTGTTATTTTCGACGTTGAATTACAACTTCAACGCCAGTCCATCAGCTTATCTATTGCAGTTGGAAACACGATCTGCAGGTATGTGCTTAATATGTTTTACCACTCACCTTCCCACGAGGGGTCCGCTTTAATCTCAGCTGTAATCGCCTTGATGTTGGCGGCGAGACGAGAGGCCTTTTCGTCAATTAGTTCGCCACCTGATACAAAAAAATATTTTCTTCTTTAAATCTTCTAATTTAATCTAATTACTAATGACTGGTATTTCCGTACCTAATTTTATTTAAATGGCCTTAATTGATGCAACGCAATGTAATTAATTATAAGTCCTCACCGTTGATACCGTTAATAGGGCGCTGTGTGTGCAGTCGCGCGACACGTCGCAGCGCCGCACCGCGTTCGAGCTGCTCCAGCGTGCGCGCCGCCGCCACCGCGCGCGCCAGCTCCGTACTCTCCGCGCGAGCGTTACGCGTTTGACTGGGATTTCATTACTCATGTATTATTACTTTTTAAAATGATAAAAACTATTTGTTAATTTACATTTTATTGTATTTACTACAATTTCATTTTCACCGCTACCGTTTCGAAGCAGTGCCGATTTAGACAGTCCCGCCAGCGGCTACTCAGATTTCCGAAACAACGAATAACAGTATTTTAAAATATTATTATTGGAGTTCTTTTGTTATATATAACTGATTTAAATGAAAAAGATATATCGAGTGCGAACCAAAGGTCTTTTCCACTAGGCTACGGGACGCTCTTCGTCCGTAGCCTAGTGGCTAAGCTTGTCTCAAGCTGATCTTGAGTACCGACAACGATAAGTATGAATTTATATGTCCTGCCTTGAAAAATTAACCTCGTATCTCGAGCATTAAAACAGGCAAAGTACGTACGCGCTAAGCTGGTGCGTGTGATGCAACAACGCGGCGCGGCACGCGGCGAGGTATGCGGCGTACGGCCGTCTAGCTGTGAGGTCGGCCCGCAACGCCGCCGCCAGCCGCGCCGCGCCCGCACCGCCGGCACCGCCCAGCGCCCGCCCGCACGACACGCCCTCCGCCCCCGAACCCGCACGCACCCACTCCGCCAGCGACATGCTCGTGCACCGCTACAAGTCAGATGAAATGAATATTAAACTCATTGATCATTGATCACGTCAATAAAATATATGTTTTAGATAAGTAGTAAGCCCAGGAAGTTTACTCATTATGTATATTTAAAAAAAATGTAATTATATAAAATTTATCTTAATCTTCATAATTATAATTCTTGTGTGCGTGTGTTTGTTACTAAACTCCTCCCAAACGACTCGAATTGTTTTGATGAAATGTTTTGTTTGTGTTTTAGGGGACTTGAGAATGGTTTAAATTCACAAACCAAAATCAGCAGGACAACGCCTGTCGGGTCCACTAGTAATCTGTTACTCACATTGGGCACGAAGTCAGCGTTGTGGTCGACGTTGGAGAGCACGGCGCGGAGACGTCGTTTCATGCTGTTGAACGTCTCGGGGTCGCTCAGATCTATTACACCTTCGCTTCTGGACAGTCAACATATTGTTAGTTAGGTTTAGTAGTTCGATTTATGTATCATAGAAGAAAATGATACAGAACTACAGAGCCCGTTGACGAATATGTCAATTCCATATAAATTGTGAGGTGTCTCGGCTGAATTTCACACAAATCCCTGATACTATATCAAATTTACGAGTTGCTTAAGCCGATTCTTTTGCCGGGTTAATACACCAAACAGTGGTAGGCACCGTATATACGACGATTAGGAACGTATTTTTAATTACTCTAAATGAAAAGTTTGAGTTTGAAATCTAGATAACAAAAGGTTTGTATTAATTCAACATCGTAATCGATTAACAAACCTCTCAATCTCGTCGGTTCTATCCACGCGGTCCGGTCTGTCCCTGTCCGGTCTGTCTCGGTCCGGTCTGTCTGGCCGGTCCCGCTCCGGCCTGTCTCCGGCTGGGTTGCGGTACTTGGCCAAGATCTCCTCTGAGCTCTCTGCCGGCTCCGCGTGGCACTCCTCCACGCTCGCCTCTTCCGTCGACGACTTTATATCTGCGGATGCGCCATTTTATAGTCCTTCGAGCCGGATAAACTTGAAAACAATAAGGCCGCCATTTCGTACGTTTTTTTTTGTAAATTCTAATTGTAAAGTACTTAAATATTCGGGTTATTTATTATATATTGCGAAGCTGATACGATTTTGATAATTAATTACAGTTGATTTCGCCGGGTACCTTAATTTACCTCTTCACACTTAAGCCGCCGTACCAATTAGAATAATTATGGAGACGCTTTGAATCTCGGGATTGGTCGGAAGAAAGAAATAAAATATGTAATGGTCTACAATAAACGAATTTCTGCACGTACACTGTTGCGGCCATACACTTTTTTATAAAATTAGGGGGCGAACGAGTTATCGGGTCACCTGATATTAAGCAAGTAACGTCGCCCATGGACACCCGCATCAGAAGAGTTGCGAGTATGTTGCCCACTTTAATATGTACTGTACCTTAAAATAACGTTACGAAAGAATAGGAATCTCTGGTCAAACCTGCCATTACCGTGCAGTAAGCATTACTGCACGTGCTAACAACACCCAGTCCCTATTTAATAACTAGACAATGCCCGCAACTCTGTTACGCCAAAATTGGTTTATCGCGCGGGAACCGTATACTTTCTCAGACAAAAAGTATCCTCCTCCCTATTTGGTCGTTAAGAGGTGAACAGACAGACAGACACAGTTTCGCGTTTATAATATTAGTTCGGGTGGTAAGCTAGTACCGACCACCCTGGTTGTGGGAGCGCCCCTTGTGTCGGAACATCTTGATCTTGTGCAGCAGGTTGCCGCCGGACCGCTTCACGTTGTTCTTCAGCTCGTCCAGGTTGCCCGCCAGCGCTTCGTCGATGTTACGTCGTCTGTAATATCATGTCAAGTTTTAAACCGACAAATAACTGATGTTGTGTTTGTGATATCGTAACTAATAATTTAATGAACTTAGGATGAGTTGAATGTTTGTGGATAGTTAATGAATATAGAGTGGATCAATTGTAATTAACCTAGGAAGTAATGTACACACGCAAAATATAATAAAGGACAGTGTTCAGCAAATGGTATATATAATATGTCCTCCTCGTTCTTGGAAGTCGGTTAAAAACAGTTATGCATCAGTAATAACAATAAGTTAAGGCGTTTAGTAAACAAGCTATATACAATCTTTGTGGTGAGAGACAAGTTTTGTCGGGTACATACCTCTGCGTTTTCTCGGCCGTGGCGTCGAAGCTGATGCTCTTGGGAATCGCGCCGGTGGAGGGTTTTGGAGGGGGGCTGACGCGGCGCTCGGTGACGTTGTCCGAGTTCACGTCCTGACTCGAGCTGCGGTCCGACGCCGACTCTATGCTGTTCACAGACAACGTGCTCAGCGACATGTTGCTGGCGTCGCGACGCTTCTCGATGCGGGACGAACTAAAAATAATGTAAAAAATTAAGAATTGCGTTTTTTTTTCTAGATAATTTAACCCTTTCCCGTAGTTTATTCTACGTAGTACTAGTAAGTCAGTTAAAGTTCGTTTTTCCGTGCCAAAAAGCATTTTATGTCTTTCCCCGGGATTCAAGGTATGTCCATGGCAAATTTTTAGCAAAAGCGATTTGGGTGTGAAGACATAGTTTTGCATTTAAAATATTAGTATGGACGTATGGATGTAAATAATAGAGAGAGAAAATTCAACTCAGTTGTGCACGCGGCCCTATGTGTGCGTGACACGACAGGCGTTTCCGAGTAAAAAAGTTTTACTTACACATAGAGCCGCGCACACAACTTGAACTATCTGTACCTGATGTTAATGATGCTGGTACGTATCTCGGACTTGATGCGGGTGACGTTGTTGACGAGCGCGGCGGAGGAAATGCCAGCGGCGGACATGCGCGTCATGAGCTCGGTGATGGCGGATCGCCCGCCCCCCTCACCCCCCTCGCCCGAGTACCGCCGGTCGTACTGCGACACCGATAACGCGTTGAACGAGCTCTCGCTAGAGTTCAGAGATCTGCAGATACGAGGGATACGTTGTTCAAGGCCGTCGAAGGGCCAGGGCGCACTAGTGACTTTGTGTTTTGTTGTCACCGTGTCTGTGAAATATACCATGTTCAAGTGCACCAACTTAATATAGGTTATATATAGATACGGTAACAAAAAATTAAAAAAGTCACGGTGACTAAAGTCGCGAGTGCGCGTCTGCACTAAGAATAATTTCCGATCAAAAAAATTCAGACACCCCGACGGAGCGCACTCTAATCATATGTTATGCTGTGAACTCCGCATACTATGAAAATTTCTTCCGAAGGCGTCGGAACTTTTTGAGATTTATTCGTGGAACATTAAGAGCTATAACCATTATTTAATATGTATATAATTATATATTATCTTTTGCCTGTCATAATTCTACAAATACCAATCTTAACGCAAATCTGCGTGTAACAGTGAAAAAGACATTCTACAAATCTATCTTACCTATCCATCATATCGTTCTCCTCGTACGATTTGGACGTAGACGGGATGTCGTATTTAGGAAAGCTGTCGTCAACCCACTGGCTGGTTGCGTCAACGCCGGCGCCCTCTGGCCCCGCCCCATCGCCCTCCTCCCCCGCCTCCGCGTCGCCTTCCCCTGCGGCGTCGCCCGCTACAGCGACTATACTCTCCGCGCGCGGCTCCGACGACGCGTCCGTGTTGTCGCTGAAAATATTATTATCATACTAGCGGACCCGACAATATTAAGATATAGGACGCTACGTACGCTGCATTGAAAATACATCACGTAAAATATACTATTCCAAGTTGAGAAAAATGGACAAAATGTCAGCGTCATAGATTTTAGTCTTTTTCTCCACTTCCTGGTAAGTGTTTGATAAGCTATTTGCAAATTATTAGACATATTTTCCATACTTCATCGATAAAATAAGTTGTGTATAGCCTACATCACACTTATGTAGATGTGTTAAAAGGGGCCCTTGGTTTCGAAAATAAATACACATGGGTGTCTTTTTTGAGCCTTAAAATACTCATCATATAAAGTTGGTCAAACGAGACCTACAGTCAATGCCCTAGTGTGTGTCATCTTAATAGTTACATAGTTACCGTTATAGGTGTGTCGTTTTTTTTTAATAAGGCAACTCACCCATTCTGGTGATAGAACAAGTCTGGCGGCAGAGTGGCACCCGTACTAGGGCTCTCCGGCGCGGATGTCGCATAACACGTCATCACCTGAAACAAAAAAGGTAAATCAATAATTCTGGATAGTTACTTTTTATTGCAACCTCTGCGGTTCAAGCCACAGGTTTGAAAGATTCAAATTAATCCATACCATAGAGGAATTATACCTAGAGTAGCGGATCCCATACAACTGAGCGTGTCCGTAGTTTTTAGTTTACATCTGACCGACAGATGTCACTAAGGGTATCAAATATGCCATATTGAATAAAAATTTAGTGTGAAACGTACCATTTAGTTGCAAAATCAGATACACAAAAATTATTCCCCAAAAAATACTCTGCTAGATGTCACTGGATAATTTTACCGGGTATGGCATTTATTGAAATTTGGCAGATCTAAGTTTTTGGTTCTTTAATAATATTTATTGATATATTTTATTATAATATACTCGTATTTATAAATATAAATAAAAATTCATTTGTTAGAAAAAAATCTGTGCACTAAGTAAAGTCGTTTAGACAAGCTAGATCGTTAACTAATGTATTGCCATATTATATTAAAATAATATTATGCTTACCACAATTTAACCAAATGACATTATTTGTATCATAGAGGGATTAAAATAATTGGTCTATGATTCGCATTTTATAGTTAATACTTTGATTTGGGATAAAAAAAGAATTTTAATTCGCGGTGAATGAAATAATTTTACATTAGCAGTAAGCGCCGCGCAGCGTGAACGTGAACTTTCATGATCGCAGATTAAAATTATCAGCATTCATATTTTTAGCACGTACGATTAATTTAATTACTGCTAATGACAATTTAGCAAATATCTGCTCAGAGGAAATGTTCGTAATCATTCCATCTGCAACTTTTCGCCATCAACTTATGCGGAAAATTTACCACCCATATCGTCTTGATGAATGATGGAGTCTTCCACAGAACTATTTTCGCGTAAGTTTCTGCCTCGCACAGTAAAACTTCACAGCCAAACCGCTGAACCGATTTTGCTGAATTTTGTAAGAACATACTTTGAGCCCCGGGAAGGACATAGGATACTTTTTATCCCGAAAGAATGTACGGTTTCCACGCGATAAACGTATTTTGACGCGACACAGTATATATATATACAAGATACAGATAGTTCAACTCAGTTGTGCGCTCGGCCCTATTTGTACGCTTATGAATACACAATTTCATTCATGTGGCAGTGACGCGGCAGATGTCACTTAAGTAAACAAGGCTTACTTATGGGCGCGCGCACAACTGAGTTGAACTGTAAATAAATAAAAGTGACATTACTCACCGGATATCCGTTAACGAGTATGCTCTTGCGGTTCTCGCTGGGGTAGGGCAGCGCCGGCATCGCGGGCAGGTCGAGCTCCGCGCCGCGCGCCAGTGCTGCCGTCGCCACCGACACACCGCTCCTGATATTTTATATACGAAATGAAAATATACTTTATTGTGCACAATAAAGTACATAGAAACGTTAAAAATAATAATAATATTTAAGCAAAAAAGTACACAAAGGCGATCTTATTACTAAGCAGCAATTTCTTCCAGACAACCTCCCAACCAACCCAACTATAAACTACATAAATATTTAAATATGACACGTCAGGTTAAGGTAATATTCTTTAAGTAAAGATTTAAAAATATTTAAGGTTTTGGCTAGTCTTATTCTGGTAGGTAGAGAGTTCCAAAGCAGGATGGACTGGACGGAGAAGGAGCAGTGGAAGAACTTAGTGTGGTGAGTAGGGATATCAAGTAAGAGATTGGTCGACGACCTCAGCTCTTGCCTGTCGGGACAACGGAATTTGAAGGTTTTTTTGAGGTATTGAGGGCTGTTTGGATCAAAAAGTATGGTGTAAAGAAGTGACAGTACACGTACATTTCGGCGATAACGAATCGGCAGCCACTTTAGCTTATTGCGGAACTCTGAGATATGATCAAATTTGCGTAATCCAAAGATAAACCTTAGTCCCAAGTTCTGAAGACGCTCAAGCTTGTCAAGTTTATCCTCAGTTAGGTTGATGAAACTGACATCAGCGTAATCCAAAATTGACAAGAAGAGCGACTCAGCCAGAGCTACCTTTGTGGGAATCGGCAGAATATATCTAAGTCTTTTTAGAGAGTGCCATGTAGAAAAAACTTTCCGGCTTACCTCCTTCAGATGTTGAGACCAAGACAGGTGCTCATCAATGTACACCCCAAGATTTTTAACTACCTTACTGTATGGTATTATTGTACCATTTATGAGCACAGGTGGTAGCATGTTCCAGTCGATTCGGGAGATAAGCCCCGGACTGCCGATTATTATTGTCTGTGATTTAACAGGATTTAGAAGTAATCCATACTCATTACTCCAATCACTTATAGCCGCTAGGTCTCTATTCATGATACCAACTGCCTCAGGTAATGAATCCAAAGTCGATTGTGTATAAATTTGGAGATCGTCTGCGTATAAATGGAAGGAGGACACTATAAAAAGGGTGATAAAATTTATAAAAAGGGAAAATAGTAATGGTGATAGCACACCACCTTGAGGGACACCGGCAGATGTATAAGAAGCGACCCAATCAGAGAGGTATTCTGATATTTTTATCTTCTGGCGTCGACCGCCAAGGTAGCTACGAAGTAGCTGTATCACAGAAGGTGAAAAGTTAAATATTGTTATTAAGCATAGAAGGACGTCATGATCAATAGAGTCGAACGCTTTACTAAAGTCCAGCAGGGTTAAAAGAGTCAGCTTCTTATTGTCCATGCCAGACCGAATATCGTCTGTAACCTTCACTAGGGCCGTCGTAGTACTATGACCCATCCGAAAACCAGATTGATATACACTAAGAAAATCATGGTGTGAAACGTATTTAGTAAGCTGATGATGGATAAGCTTCTCTAATACTTTGGATAAAAAGGGAAGAATGGATATCGGGCGATAATCAGAAAAGGCTTTTGGACGAGAGGATTTTGGCAAAGGGATTATGTGTGCAGATTTCCAAGTATTGGGAAAGGAACAGGCCGATATACAGAAATTAAAAATGTGTAGGAGAATGGGAGTAATTAAATCTAGGATTGGAATAATCATCTTCCGGCTTATACCATCATCACCAACAGCATTCGACGATATTGACATAACGTGCCTTCTAAGTTCCTCTTCAGTGAACGGTAACAGTGTACACGGATTAGCGTTTAACTTAGGCAAAAGAGAGATTCTATTTAAAGTTTTAGATTTCAAAGTCGGGTCCATGATGGGAGAACTAGCCAAATGGTTATTGAGTGCGTTGATGTCAACATTACAAGAATCATTTAAATCCGGATTTTTGCCGATGCCAAGATTTTTCAGAAATTTCCAGGTATTACTTGGATTACCATTTTCAACTGCGGCATGGATATATCGTCGTTGAGCATTTCGACACATGGTATTGCAACGGTTTCTTAATTTAATGTACCTTTCTCGATAATCGTCACAGTTATTTTTTTTGTATCTTGCCTTAGCAGCATGTTTCGCGTTGATAAGTGCTCTCAATTCATCCGTCAACCAAGGTGCGGGGAGATGTTTAATTCTTACGGCTTTAATAGGAGCATGCTTGTCGTAGAGCGAAGTAAGTATGTTATTAAACATCTCCACCTTGGTATCAGCTGAAGGTGCTGTTAATACAGTCGACCAATTTATTTGAGCAGTATCTTCTCTTAAGGCATCTACATCCATGGAAGAAAAATGTCTTTGCAGTAATGTTCTACGCTTAGGTTTGGGTATGCGGATGTTAAAAGCCGCGTATATAAGGTCGTGGTATGAGAACATTTCTGCAGAAATCTGACCGTGCTTACTAACAGAGTTTGGCGAGGATACTATGATCAGATCAAGCCACGACGCACGACAACCAGGGGAGCAGTGTGTCGGTTTTAAAGGCAATAAGTCCATATTACATGTATCCAAAACCGACAAAAGGTTTTTAGATCTACTATCATTCCTAAGCATGCATGTGTTAAAATCGCCCATTATGATTAAATTAGTGTAGCGTGGCTTATGAGAATCTAGTATGTTCTCGAAAGTTGAAAAATAGTTATGATGCATCGAGGGGCAGTAGAAAACACCTAGAAGTATTTTACTGCTAAAAGATACTTGAACCTCAATAAGCAAATACTCGAGTGAATCAACTGGTAGGGCCTGAGCCGATGAACCTATTACTGAGTAAGAAATGTCAGAGCGTAGATAGATGGCAACGCCACCGCCTCCTCTCCCGGTACGATCATTCCGAATTAGTTTGAAGCCAGGTAGGCTATAACAAGTTGACGGTAAGCAAGGTTTAAGCCAAGTCTCCGCTATATATTATATATACTAAGGTCGCATTCACGTCAGTAAATTGCCCCTAAAGAAAACTGGTGACCCGTACTAATGCTCTAATTTAGGAGTATTTATTTTTAGTCCCCAATTCTCACGAGGGAAATCCACTCTTTTTAATCACTTTAAAATACTTTAAAAAAAAACGTGTGTTAAAATAAGAATAGTGTTTTATTTTTCAATTAAAAAATTCTTTACGAATGCGTTTTATTTGACTATTCAAATGACCTTATTTTCGTCCTTACAATATCCAATGCAATGTTGTTTAGGTATAAGACAGATGACAGAAGTCTTTTTTATATGTTACCTACATATAGCATAGGTGCTCTGTTCATAAAGCTGACTTTTGTCTATATTGTACCGAAAAATGCCCAGTCACTGTAGACTTACTGTCGACCTCATTCAGTAATAAATAAGGATAATATGTCGACGCTACATCTATGTCATTAGTTATCCTTTCCTTGACTTCAGGCTCAAATTTTTCTTTATGTGATTTTTAAGGGTTTCGTACCCAAAGGGTAAAAACGGGACCCTATTACTAAGACTTTGATGTCTGTCTGTTTTCACTGTCCAGGCTGTATCTCAAGAATGGCAATAGCTAGACAGTTGAAATTTTCACTCTGGTAGCTGGTTCTTCCACGGTAATGAGCATCCGTATTATATAATTGAGATTGAAAAATGTCTCATTTTTTTGTTTGAACTGCACCCTTTTGAGTGCAAACCAAAGGTCTATCGTTCCTACTAGGCCACGGACGCTCCATCTTAAGAAAAACATCAAGATGGGCTCGCATATATCAAAATTTTCTAATATAATAAAAATTATTTTTGACATTTTTTATAATAGACGTCGCTGCTGGTCGCGTAGACCGCACTATCGCGAACACAATCATTTTCATTTCAGAAACATAGTTTTGTTTTCTAATGGTAAAGATAATACGGAGCCCTTCGTGGGCGACCACAACGTGCTCTTGGCCAGTTTTACATCTAAGAATCGAACGCAAAATTGTAAATCATTCGGCAGGTTCATAGAGAAGCGCAGCGCCACGTGCATTATATATTGCACCCATTTTTAAAATCCTGAAGTGTTAAATATCCTCACATTAATACAATGTACGTACATTGTATTCAAGTGCATCGCCGCGTCGCTTCTAGTTTAGCGAAACCCTAAGCTTCGACAGAATGGCTTTAATTAACACATCACGAATGCATTAATTGTCATAGAAAACAGAGTATGTTTGGGATTCTAAACACGTACGTTTTTGTGCCAAGCCGAGCTGGCATGTTGACGAGTAATTAGTAACTATGGACACGTAAGCGTTAATTACTACGCGCTTGATGTACTACGTGCGTAAACAAATAACAATTGACATTGTTTGTTAACTTTCAGTTTATGGATGACGTTATTGTATACCTTATAAGCATTAATTATCTGCTAAGATATTCAATAACATTTCAAGAAATACCTACTACATACTTTAATAATATACACTTATACAAAAAGACGCCACATCTAAATTTCACTTTTACATGAAAGACAATGTAATAGACATCATAGATGTTGTCTTTCCATAACCCTCCGCTTTTAAGTTATAAAAAAAATAAGATAAGGGAAGTTGAAGGGAAAAATGAATGCAATGTTATATTTGGTGTTAATTTTTCAATCAGGATTAATATTCAATAAGTAAGACGTTAAAAGTTGATTAAAATCAGGGGCGTATTTGAATTGCGCCCCCGGGCTCCTGTAGTTTTTTGCCTTATCATCCTAGGCCATATATGCCGAGCTGGCCGCCCCTCGCAGGCTGCCGCCCCGAGCTATTGTGCCTTCTCGCCCTAGGGCAATTACACCCCTGCTTTTATTACATACAGTAATTCATTTTCCAAAACTACATGTTTATATGTACTAGAGGTCGCCCTGTGGTCGAAATTCGACCATAAATATTTAAATCCACCGTGTAAAGAATCTATAAAAAAAAATCTATTCTCAATTCAATCACATACTTCAATTTTAAAGTTTATGAAAAAAAGCAGAGTTCAACCATAAATAAAAGAATACTTCGTGTATGATTATCGTGTCATGTCAAAATATTGTATTGTGCGTAGCGGTTTTTTATGATATTTAGGAGGCAAGCGAGCAGACGCAGCAGCCTGATGGAAAGCAACTGCCGTCACCCATGGACACTCGTGACATCCGAAGAATCGCAAGTGCGTTGCCGGCCTTCATGAGGGAATAGGGATAGGTGGATTAAGGAAGTTGGGCCACCGGTAAACTCACTCACTGAACGTAACACAGCACAACGCCGTTTCACGCCAGTTTTCCGGTCGAGCCGGCCCATTTATTTAAAATATGCAAAATTAAAGCATATTTGAAAATAATATTGGTATTCCACGCTTTTCTTCCATACCAACTGCAACTGTAAAAAATTTCATGCTTTTATATCTACGCGTCATTCGTGAAAAGAGGTACGAAGTTTTCCGCTCGCGTATTAATAGACAGGTCCTTTGAAGACTAAAAAAAACTTACTTGACAAAATATCCTTTTCTAAACAGTAGTGCATCCCGCCTCGTGCATACTTGTCTACTTAGTTTCAGGCCATGCAATATACAGCTATCAACCACCGACACGAAGCTCCTGTAGCCGTTGCCCGGTGACTGACTGTCAAAGTCATATAAAGGGGCCACCTGTGAAATACAAAAATTAAACTAACTAGCCTCTTTTGGGGCTCCACCAAAAGATTATCCTAGATGTTATTGTTTTCCATGAAAACACCGTTCTTGAGCTTATAAGTTTTAGTTAATTTGATCAAAGTTTATTATTTAGGTGTTGGCATAAACTACATCATATTGAAAAGTTTTACCCTGTTTTAAAGCAACTGCCGTCGCCCACTCCCGGCATCCGAAGAGTCTCAAGTGCAGAGGTTGTGATATCACTCCGATTGAGCCGGCCCATTCGTGCCGAGCATGGCTCTCCCACGGCAATGAGCATCCGTGTTATGTACTTGAGATCGGAAAATGTCTCATTGGTACTCGTCTCCACCCTTAACATTTTTTAACATTATTAACTTTGGGGAATGGGATTTTTTTGGGGGATGGATTTGTCCGCGTCCGTAGGATTTACTACCTTTCCTAGGCCCACATTACACGTATCCCCTGGGTGGTGCTAAACGGACAACAACGCCGAGGCTCGGGCGGCGGTTTCTAGTCTGATGCGTCTGCATGGAAACGTGTCAGCCATGTGTTGGTAGGAAATGACCATCACAACCCGTAACCCTGTGGTCGAGTTTCAGGTGGGATGGGATTTCGAGGTGGGATGCGCGCCAGAGACTGCGTGGCTAGTGGGAGGCTTAGTCGTTAGCGTTTAACCACGGCGGACCTGACAAACGTCGTTGAACTTGCCTTCTAGGGAGAATAGGGCGTCACCTTCCTAGTGACCTGTTTAATCGACCTAACTCGTGGGAACTAGATGGAAGATTCACAAAATAAAATAGTAACATAACATATTTTTCACAGGAGCCTATTCCTAAACAAGCCTCGGTCGCAATCAGTGACGATCGCTCACTTAACAACAGCATCATCAGGGGTACGCAAAACACACAGGACGAAAATCTGCTACAGAAAAATACAGAGGATACCACTAGTTCATGGACAGAAGTAATCGGGGCAAGAGACGCACACACGCTGAACACAAAAACCAACAAGTGCAAAAGCAAACCAAATTAAGCACATACTGGCTTAGTCAACCTATTGCCACATCCAACAGATTTAATGAATTAGATTTTGAAGTAGTTGAAGGTAGTAACCTAACAAATAAAGAGAAAGCTATAAAAACGCGCCCCCCCCCTATTTTTGTAGATAAGGTAGAAAATCATTAAAAAAATATTGGACGAACACGCTGGAGAAAACTATGAAATACGAGTTCTAACTGAAAACAAAGTAAAAATTCGAGCTAAAACACCAGAAACTTATAAACAAATAATCAAACGACTAGAGTAAAAACAAACAGAGTTTTATACATATCGCCCTAAACAGGATCGATCATTCAAAGCAAACCTAAAAAACATCCATCCTTCCACCGACATAGAAGATATCCAAACAGCCTTAAAATAATTGTCACATGATGCAGTCAACATATGGAACATTAAACAAAGGACGACAAAGAAGCCTTTACATATGTTTGTAGTAAAATTGCAACCAAAAAGCAATAACAAAAATGTTTATTAAATTAATAACCTTCTAAACTACCGTATTAAATTCCAACCACCAAGGCCAGTGCGAAACATACCACAATGCGCAAACTGTGAACATTATGGACACATAAAAATTTACTGTCATCGTACCCCAAAATGTATAAAATGTGCTGGGAACCACTCATCAGCTAATTGTCAAAGAAAGGAACGTTCAGACTGTAAAATGCGTCCTTTGTGATGGAAATCATCCGGCCAATCATAAAGGTTGTGCTGTCTATAAGGAGCTGCAAAAACCCACCCATCAGAGAAAAAAGATTGCAAAACGAGCTAAATGCAACTCACTCTGCTCCCACAAAAATCAGGGAACCACACAATAAAAACTACTCAGAAACATCAAAGAAGAGCAAGAAAAAAACATATGCAGACACCATAAGACCTCCTAAAATAGACTTAAATACTATAGAAAATGACAGCAATAAAAGTCAAACAAATGAAATGAAACAACTCTTTGTAATTCTAAAACAAATTATGAATCAGATGTGTGTTATGACAAACCTGTTAACCAACCTAATGACTGCAACGAGTAAAAATTCAGCAAATTAAAAATAGCCCTCTGGAATGTCAATGGCTTACCACAACACTTCAAGTAAAAATATTTTGAAACCAACAAAATTGACATAGTGTTTGTGTCAGAAACACAAAAAAGACCCATTTCCATACAAGATACAAGCTACACCCAATTCGTCATCACGCAACGAACCCTTACCAGACTGAACAAATACAATCAACTAATGTAATAATTTACGATGACAAAGGTCCACTATTAATTTCAGCACTATATATACCACCTAAACACCATATGAAGTGCGAAGATTATACTGCCTTCGTCAAATCTCTAGGACCACGATTCATAGCCGGTGGAGATTTTAATGCATAACATACAAACTGGGCGGTTCATAGGATCGTGGAAAAAATAAACAATACATTTGAGGAAAAAAAATAGTGTTATGCTGCTTTTCTTGATGTATCTCAAGCCTTTGATAGAGTATGGCACGAGGGACTACTATTTAAAATCAGGAAGAAGTTACCCATCAATTTCTATCTTTTTATAAAAACCTACCTTAGTGGAAGACACTTCTATGTTAGATATGGGAACGGCACTTCAAAATTATACAAAATAAAAGCAGGTGTACCTCAGAGGAGCGTGATGGGTCCAACACTCTATTTGTTGTACAGATCTGACTTACCACATACAGACCACGTCCTGACGGGAACATACGCTGACGACACGGCAATTATAGCAACTGACGAAAAAGCCTCTGGAGCTTCTACCAAACTTAAAATAAAACTTAGATAAACTTTCTCACTGGCTAAAAGACTGGAAAATAAAGGCCAATGAATCAAAATCAGTCCATGTCACATTCAGCTTACGACACGAAACATGCTCTGAAGTTGAGCTAAATAATATAAAAATCCCACAATCCGATGATGTACCTGGACTACCGTCCAGGATTAGGATGTGCTTTTTCCAGTCTACGGACTGACCTGGAAAAAGCAAATCCTAACCAAAAAAGAAAGCGCTTGACCTCCAACTCTCCAAACTGCAATGGCTTATGGGCAAAAAGTCACAACTGAAGCTCGAGAATAAACTTCTCTATAAAAGTATCCTGAAACCTATCTGGACCAATGGCATTCAGCTTTGAGGAACAGCATCTACTTCAAATATTGCTCAGTCAAAAACCCTGCGAAGGATAACTAGTGCCCCTTGGTACATAACAAACACGCATATCCATAAAGTGTCCAGTCCAGTGCCCGTTAAGGAAGAGATAAAAAACGCCCTACAGAAATATTCTAAAAGATTACAATGCCATTGCAACACTCTGGTCAAGAACCTTATGAGCGAAGAACCAAATGCAACATTCACAAGGCTCAGAAGACGAGCCCTTCAAGACATGTTATAATTGGAGATAATGAATTGGACATATCACTAGATATGTTCCATGCACTACAAGTACAAATACATAAAAACATTAGAAGTACAGTACAAAAAAACATTATTAGCTATTATAGTGCAATTAAGATTCTTTTTTTTTAAATACCCTTATACTTAAATTACTTATTTAATATATGGAGATTGATCAGTAGTTATAAAAATATTTTATAAAACATAAAATAAAATTTCATAAGAGAACAAAATTACCACAAATTATTATAAATAAGTATTACATAATAGACATTTCGGAAACATAAGATGTTAATGATAATTATTGTTTTATACCTTTGAGCTCTAATCATATGTATAATTACTTAATAAATATTTGTAAAACCTTCTTAACTTATAAATTTTATGTCCTAGATATTATGTTTATTGTAAAATGCTGTATATCTAATTTAAATGTATAATTAAAAAATCATAAGGTGAAGGGTAATATTGATTATTACACGGATGACTAATACTAATAAATTGTATGTGGTATACAATGAACTTATTAATTAAGCAGCTGTTTATAGCTATAGATAAGTTGACATAAATCTATGTTATCAGTACTGTCTACTTACTGCACATGTGTCAAATTAAAATAATCATCTTTATACAAAGCAGATACTAATTGGGAAAATTTATTTCATAATAATTATACTTCTCATTAAGATTAAATTTAATGTCTAGAGATAAAATGAATTTTCATTATTGTTATTCAAGCTAAATATGATAATAAACATATATTAGAAGGGAAGTGAGACAAAGTTTACCTGGTCATCTAGCTCATTCTATCCCTACTAATATAGGCAAAAGGTATATGTTGTGAAAATACAGAGTTTTTAGTTAAAACCATGCACAGGTATTGAGTTAGAGTAAGACGGCAGCAAGATAAAGGAGTATAACATTAAGTTTTTTAAAAGCTGAATGAAAGTAACTTACCTTTCTAACATGATCCACAAGGGGCCATACGGAGTCTATGTGGTCTATCAGTGTCATAAACCCTTGGTACAGCCGCTGTCCATTTTCACTATCATCAGGTTGGAAATATGACGCGTTGTTTTGGCACGAATCTTTTAAAGCCTCGTACATTGCGTAGGTTGGCGGTGAGCCTTCAGCATCTTCACAGCACAACGCCGCTTTGGCGGGAGTCTCACCCACCGACATGTTTTTCGACAAAAATCTCGCAGTCGACCGAAAACCGCGATTTACTATTCTAAGAGACATCTGCAAAGTATCGATATATTTGGTATCTAAAGACTACATCTACATGTATATTATCAGACAATGTATTTACAAAGTTTTTCGCGACGTATCATCGAAATTCCATTCAATCCGTCTGAAATATTCAAAACTTTTTGAGTTATTACGTGAACTGATATTACTTATTTACGTTCATGTATTTTTTAAATAAAGATTTTGCTACTTATAAAAAACACATTTAATCAATTACTGCTAATACTCGTAGCTGAATATAAATAATTATTTCATTGCAATGAAATACTTCAAAGTTTAAAATTTATATTATTTTTCAGGCAGTAATACAAGCCCAAAAACTAACAATGTCAATTTGTGCAAAAAATTGAAGTTCGGATAAAAATACTAATGTATTGTCAATGTCAACCGTCAGTGTCAAATTTACTGAAATCTTTTCTTTCTTTATCTTTATATGGCATCATGGCTATATAACCATAGCTAGTGTCAAGTAAAGACGGGAAATCAGTTTCCTTGTTCCAATAATATTTTTAGCAATGTTACATAATATCGTCAAGTCTAAAGTCTAATCAAAGTCAAGGTAAAACATCAGTCAAAGCGTCAAGTCAGTCAATTTAGTAAAAAGACGCTTTACTAAAAATTCGAGTAGAGTTTTGGAGGGTTACATAAAATAGCACGTTCCTTGAGTTGTATCACTTACTCCCACTTGTGCATGATATCGAATAATTAATGGTTGATATTGTACCTCTACATTAAAACCCGAAACAACACAAATTTAACAAAGAAATACAAAAATACAACATCACTTTTTCACATCCCTCCAAAACTCTCATCTACTGAAAACAGGGCTTATTTATATTCTCTATTGTCTATTGTTTATTATGTCAAAAAGCTCGAGGAAGGGGAATTAGAAGAATTTTGGCGGGATGTGTAAAAGTGATGTTGTGGTTGTATTTTTATATTTCTTCGCTAAATTAGTGTTGTTTCGGATTTTAATGCGTTATAGTGGTAGAATGATAATTACTAAATATTCGTTATCATGTACAAGTGTGGGCAAGTGATACAACTTCAAGAAACGTGCTATTTTATGTATTCCTCCAAAACTCCATTCGATTTTTTAGTAAAGCGTCACTTTCCTAAATTGACTGACTTGACGCTTTTACCGATGTTTTACGTTGACTTTGACTAAACTTTAGACTTAATGATATTATGTAACGTTGCGAAAAATATTATTAGAACAAGGTAATTTATTTCCCGCCTTTACTTGACACTGGCCATGGTTATACAGCCGTAGCGCCAGAAAAAAAAGATAAAGGCGAAGCAGAAGAAGAAACAGCGGTAGCATGTAAATTAAAATGTAAACATTGTTTACTGGTAGATGATAAAATTATATTCCGATTAAATTATACAAAAATGGAAGATGTTAGTACACAAGAACCCATGGTAATCGATAACATTTACACAGAAGTTAACGATATTCCAATAGCAACGGTTGATGAAGAAGTAATAAAATATTCAACTCAGGTGGATGTGACAAATGGAAATACAAACCTTCAAAGCATTGTTAACGAAGAGTATTTACCGCAGCACGTCCCTTTATTTGTTGGCAAAACTCTTGTGGAACTGTGCAGTTCTTCGTGGTCGCTTTCGAATAAAAAAGCTAGTGGTGAACTCCAGCCTTACCTGCGAGGTTGTAAATGGTCCCCTGACGGGACATGTTGCTTAACCGTGGTCAACAACGATGGAGTGCACGTACAGGAGCTCCCGAGAGACCTTTACACAGGCTACGTGTCCAGAGAACGCACTATTGATATACTAGACTCTATTATTCATATTAAAGAAGGTGGCCTAGTGTATGACTTCTGTTGGTATCCCAACATGAATAGTAATGTTCCAGAAAGTTGTTGGTGAGTACTGTTTATTATAAATGCAGTAACCATCTAATTAATTATGGTTTAAATAATGCATATGAATCAGTGCCTGACTTAAAATCTGTTAGTTATTATTGTTGCATCAACAGCTTGATCAATTTATATTACCTTATGAAACATTTTATAATAAACTTCTCCCAAGCAATATTAAATCAATGAGATTAGATACTATTATAATAATTGTCATAACAAACTTTTACAGCTGGCTTACAACAAAGCAAAATGCACCAGTGCAAATGTGGGATGCTTTTGATGGATCACTGAGATGCTCCTACAGAGGTTTCAATGCTGTTGATGAGATGGAGCCGGCCTTGTCAGTGACTTTCAACTCTGATGGAACAAGAATAATTGCAGGATATAAAAAAGTTTTGAGAACTTTTGATGTAGAAAGGTAAAAATTTTAATAATTTAAACACAGAAAGGATGAAGTAAATAATTTTATGATTGCATTATATATCATAATGAAAAGACTATGTAGAAATCACAAACATGTTGTGGGCTTCACTTTAAAGTATTTAAGTAAAATAACATTGCATTTTTTTCAGACCAGGCAGAGAGTTTGTTGAACATAAAACAAATTCACCAGCCTCCTGTTTTGCAACGGACAGAAATTTAGTTGCCATGGGGTCTTGGAATACGACAATCACTTTATATAACATGAATGAGATAGGAACATACAAGAGCATTGGGAAAATGCATGGGCACTCAGGTTAGTACAGTTGTTTGTACAGTAGTAGTAGAGTGTCCAACTCTTGTAGGACAGCAGTATTCAATTGAATCAGATGATATGAATGTGCGGTTTGAAGAAAGTATATTAGAGGTTACAGAAGCAAATGTACATGAGGGTTTGTCTCAAATGTGAGAGTGACACTGGGTAGATAGACCCTAATAATAACAATTTTGGTTTTGTTATAAATATAATTTTGTTATACTGATTTTGACCAAAAAGTTATTTTGAAAATTAATGATTTGCAGGTGGCATAACACACATGAAATTTACTCCTGATGGCTTAAAACTGGTGTCTGGTGCTAGAAAAGATAACAAACTTCTCGTATGGGACATAAGATACTATAGGCGACCTCTGAATATTCTATCACGAGTGGTAGATACAAATCAAAGGATCTATTTTGATATTTCACCGTGCGGAAAGTACTTAGTATCTGGTGGCACTGATGGTATTGTTAAAGTGTGGGATGAGAATACTGTTGGTTGGAAAGATGGTTTAGATGTGACAGATGTTGACAAAGACAATGTTACTTTTAAGGTAAATATATAAATAATATTATTCTATAATACAGTAGAACCTCAATAAACTAAACTCCATAGGAAAAAGTAAATGGTTTTAGTTTTGAGGTTTTTATGCTACCAAGGTTTGAGTTATTGTGGTTCTACTGTATTAGATGTGAGAATTTACAAAACATATTTACAAGTAACAAGATGAATTTTGGTGCGCCAAAATTAGTTTATGGGATTAATAAGGGATATTATACTAAAATATCCTATGTCCCTCCCGAGACCCTAATTTCTCTATACCAAATTGCAACAATCAGTTCAATCTTTTGAATGTGAAGACCTAACAGACAGGCACACCTGATATATATAATAATAATATACATATATGGACGCTTCACACCACGTCAGTCTGGCCCCATGCTAAGCATCCGAGGGACTTGTGTTACAGGTACCAGACAATGAAAATATTTTTAATATTATACATATATAATTTTTTTTTATTATATGCAAAACTCTTTCTCCGTGGGCGGGATTCAAACCCGCGAACCCGGCTTAAGCTACTAACGGGCTTATCAACTGACCCATAGAGGTTGTCAATCTCACTAGAGTTCCATAATCGATACTAACATTATAAATTCTAATTCAAATCATATACAGTGTAATACAGTGTACCTGTCATACTATTTATGTATTAAAAATTAAAGGATTCAATGCAGAGTTTTGTTGTACACTATTATACTGCCGTCCTCAAGCTTGGCATTTAAGCATTAACCAACATCTGGTCGATTTTGACATTTTGATGCCATCTAAATCAAAAAAAAAGCTCTTTCTATGTGTACTACCAAAATTTTTGTAGCTTTTATAGTCATTGAGTTATTAAAATTAATGTTGCCGTTATGAAGTAGCAAGCCCTTAAAAAATTTTTGCGTTTTTTACTCATAACTCAATCAGTACTTTTTGTACATAGCAGCATTCTAGCTGGAGGATGGTAGTATAATAGTTTGAATTACTTTTGGTAAATTACTTTAATGTTTTTTTTTAATTTACAAAAAAAATTGTTCACAACTAAAGACATAAGTGGAAGAAGCAGTTAACCGACAATTTAAGAGTTCCCATGTTTTGCATAAATGGTGTCTAATGGAACGGGAAATAGATTTGAAATATTTAAATAGCTAGACACATTAGGTAAATGATGAAGTAGGAAAAAAATTACTAATTGTTCTCATGTTGTAAAATTTTTGTTACGTGGTTCCTCTTCTATTCATGTATTTAACTTTTTTTTTTTGTGATTTCAGTTTCCGCTCCATACAGATTGTTGCAACAGTGTATCAATTCATCCTCTAAGGCCAATATTAGCCACGGGTTCAGGCCAGTACCACTTTGCAGATCATCAAGCGATATTCGAAGACGATATAAAGACGGAACCCACGGAAAATGCTTGTGATGTAAACACAAAAGACTTTAATATGAAATACTCAAGTGACTGCGAGAATAGCTTGGTGTTTTGGTGGATTGGTGAAGTGGAAGATAATACATAGCCAAATAACGTATGGATTTTATTTTTGACATCCTTAACCCAGGTGCCGCAAATAATATATAGACTAACTAGTTGGAGCCCGCAACTTCGTTGCGCAAAAATTTGTATATCATGCGGGAACCGTACAATTTTCCGGCATAAAAAGTATCCTTTGTTGCCAGACGTAATAGTCTTAAAACAAAAAAAAAAGATTTATTCAAATCCGTCCAGTAGCTCCTGAGATTAGCGCGTACAAACAAACAGACAACTTTTTTTTCGTCGAAATGTGTTCTATTTCTGTTCTTTAGCACCCCCAATTTGATTATTTTGTAAAAATATTAAATGTACAGACACTCCAATTTTACTATATGTATTGTTTTATTATATATATAGATAGATAAGATCATTTGTCCACCACACGACGTCACCGTCAACAAGATTATTTCAGTCCGATAAAATACCACCGTATGACATAGACTTTAGGTTTCATTTTGCTTTGCGTAGTAGCGTAACTAGAGAGGCGACGACATGCGCGCTAGAGCAATGTCGCTAGAATATCTAATAGATTAGCGCTGGTCGCTTATCATTTAATATCCTGAGCTGCGCCGGCTTGTGCTTGAAAACATTTAAGATTTTTTTTTTATTTTTAAGATATTTTTATCCAACGATTTCGAAGATAGTAATCAGAAAGAAAAAAAAATATTTTTATTGTTAAAGAGGAATGTATGTTTTTATGTGCAAATATTCTATTCTATTCTGTTCTATTCTATAAAATGAATGAAACCTATGGCCTAGATCACCAGTCGGCAACCTTTTAGCGGGCAAAGAACACTAGGTAGCAAACAAACCTAACGACGGGCCGCTCTTGTAATATAAACCCCAGAAGACGAAAGTACTATCAGGAAAGTATAAACAGAGCCAGATGGCGGATCTCAGTAAGTTGTTCACGTTATGTCAAACCCAGCCGTCAGATTACGACTTACATTGAATTGACACATTCCGCCCAACTAACGTACTTTCGTCAATTGGCTCTTCAATTTCTTCGATGGTACTATAATTTATCGAATCCCATCGATATCAATAGTTTAAAATACGCCTTTATTTTATACACGTAAAAGTAAAAAATAAATGATGGAACGTTTAAGTGTCACTGTTGACTGGTATTTTGAACTGTCGTGCTGCACCTTGGATTAGAGCGCCAATCTCTGTAACCTGCTCCCGAAACATCCGCTTAACTTAATTTCTCACCAAGGCTGCAAGGTATACAAACAATTTTTCCAGCACCCCACGCTTTTACAATCAAATACTATAATAAAAAGCACAAAGCTTACTCTTCAGCCCAGAAATATAGACAACTTGAACGACAATTTATTTTATACATTTTGACCTTTGCTAATGGCAGATTTTAAAACATTTTTTTTCAAATAGACTAATGCGCCCGCACCGTCATTCAGACCTCGAAACCTAATCATGGTCAACGTTCATTACAAGACCTTTCCAACAACCCCAAACACAGCTATGTTACGATCACCCATCATTTAGTTCCAGTTGATATCTTCCGGCTCCATCATCAGATCAGCTCGACTGTACCATATTATGTATTGTCATCAAAATCACATACAACTGCCAATTTTCACGACACAACGATGTTAAGTACATGGTTCAGTTTAGTTAGTTTTCTTAGATTTGATTACAGTCTCGTAGCTACACACATACAGTTCGACGCAATAAAAGCGCGTTAAAATAGATTCAATAAAAAAATATTTTTATCTTGAACGGTTTCATTGCATTAAAAAATTATTCGTTAGGCGTTGCGTATCTAGAGAAATTTTTATGATGAGTTTCACCCCAGATTGATGAGAATCTTCTCATCAATCTTTAAGCTTAAGCTTAGTGACATAGAATCTGCAGTCTATCTGGCTTTGGCCAGTAACATATAAAAAATATAGAAACTACATGACACCCGCAACTCCGTTGCTCCAAAATTCGTTTATCATGCGGGAACCGTACATTTTTCCGGCATAAAAAGTATTTACCAGATCATTCTGGGGTGGGCACGGCTCGCCTTAAATCCAAGGCCACAAAAGACCCCAGTTATCCCGCTTTCCAAAAGTTTGACAGCGCCTCAGTTTCCTGTTGACGAGGCGGTTCGGTAATTTATTGCCGGAGATATTACAATGTAGGACAGATCCAATTTTTACAAGCGGACCGACTTTTATTTATGGTATTTTAGAATTAAGTTGAATTCTGTGAGTTATTAGCTGGGCCGGGCATTTGAGTTATGATTTTCTGTAATCGCAACGGGCCGAGCGACGCGACGGGCAAATATTTTTTAAAGGTTAATAAAATTGATATGAACGCATAATATTTCCTTACCAATACGACATGTAAACGGTCAAGGGAGCATATTTTTCCATCTAAAGGGCAGGCACCTATCTATGGAATGAACTGCTGCAGAGCTTCTGGACCAATACGACCAGCGAACACCAAAAAGCAGCTAAAGTAAAACCGCCCAAGTACGAGATGGACTCGCGTACGAAGGGTACCGTGCCGGTAGAGAGCAAAATATTAAGATATCAGAGCGAAGTCTGAAAGATAAACAGGTTTCGCTTTCTAACAAGCGATAACGCGATGTAGACGTACTGCAGCGCCATCTAGCATGAAGAAGAAGAAACTTGAAAAAGCACGTTTATCGTCTGAGAGCTCCGTTTAACTATTTAATTTATTTTGTTTTTAGTATTTGTTGTTAAAGCGGCAACAGAAATACATATTCTATGAAAATTTCAACTCTCTAGCCATTATCGCCTCTAGACAGCTATAGCCTGGAGACAGACAGACGGACAGACATCGTTTTTACCCTCTGGGTATTTAAGGGTACCTAAGCCGCTAACCTAAGCTAAGCCTACGTTGTTCTTCAAAATGTGTGAGGTTAGAATAGCTGCTAACCTAATCTTGGTGTCGCCTCAATATGAGCGAGATTTAGTTAGCTGGTTACCTACTCATTTGCATTTTAAAAGTAGGTAATAAAAAACAATCGCAGTTACGATTGTTACTTAATTGTATAAGGACTATTTTATAAAAGTACGAAATTACGCGTAAAGAACAAAATTTAAAAAAACAATAATTAAATATAATTTAATATTACAAAGACATTGAAAACTATTTTAAATTTAACCATCCACTTTTGTTCGAAAGTAATAGAAAACTTCTTTGCCACTTAACAAACACTCTTGTTTTCTTTGCTCGCCTCTAAAACGATTTTCATTTGTTTGTTGTGGGGATTACATACAAATGGCTGAGGTCGACGCCTTCACCCTGTTTATCAGAGTTCGATTTAACGAAAATGGAAACGAAATTCCGAAACGTTTGTTGAGAATCAATATTTTTGTTACACTTTACCTGTTTGGCGGTAAACGGACAGTAAGGCCCGGTTTACATTTAATTTAGTACAGTAGTTAACAAAACGGTCAGCTAACAAAAATTAAGTAGTAAGTATTCAAAGTTCAAACGTAGGCGAGTTAGGTAATCATAAGTTGCTGGATCGATAACAAGATAAATCTCCATAAATTGCTCAATTACTGCCTACAAATTAATTACATTTAATATTTTACTTGACTAAATACCTATTAAAATTTTTGATAAATTAAATATTATAATATGAACTACACGAAACTCAAACGTCTACACTCTGGTGAGTTAAATTGGCGGGGTGCGGGAGACGCGAGAAGGGTGGCACTTCACACTTAACTTGCCAAAAAATTGGATCGCGTTCTATTAGAGCCAACTTAATTAACAACTTACAACTTAACTCGATTTTACCGTTCAAACATCAAAAATAACTAAACTCGCCGATCGCGCAAGTTAACTCGCAACTTAACTAAATTAAGTTTAAATCGGCACTAAGAGATATTCCTATTGAGGTCTTAAGTACTATTGTACTTTCGACCTCGGTTTTTATTAAAACTGGCCAAGTGTGAGTTGGACTCGCGCATGAGGGGTTCCGTACTAGTATAGAGCAAAAATTAGGAAAACGCATTTCTAAAAGTTTTAAATTTATTAAAAAATATATATACTTTTATTTATTTATGACTTATACTTTTATTTATGAAAAATGTATACTACCCGGGCCCCTTCGTATCTAAGTAGGTACCCTAGCCACTCGCCATATCGTTGTTGTATCATTTTGGTCCAAGACGAGGCTCTTTTCCAGTCAGAGATCGGCATTCCCTCGAGACAGCAGCGCTTGTGTGCGTACCTACATAATATAATCGCACCGTATGTGGTGTTTACCCACTAGGCTACGGACGCTCTAAATCTTCCTATATCTTCATCCATTAAAACTTAAATATCCAAATATGTACTAGCAATTATGCACAGCTTTTTAAGGGCTTGTGGGATTTTTCCTGTACATGTGGAGTGAGGATACTCAGTTCGTTTAGTCTATGTTAACAGTTGTACATTTGACTCCGTAAAGTGTACCACAAATATGTACTGGGAATGGGATACTTGAGTTTTCCAAAGTGTTCTGTGACTGTGACATTTTTTAAAAAAATTTACGGTTCTGGATACATCTATATATTTAGTTCGTTTACTTTATTTTTACAGTTGCACATCTTAACTCACAGATGGCGTATTATTATTTATTATAATCAATGTTATTAGTTGTTACTATTTTATTTTTAAACACCTGTATTCATATTCATATCTTTATTTGCTTCAAAAGTGGTACAATTTGGTCTTATAATTTATATTTCATAGATCTACACTTTTCACTAATATGCCTGCCTCGCACATCTGTCTACAAACCTTATTCCGTATTCTATCTTAAAAAGCCGGCAACGCAGCTGCAACCCTGATGTTGCGAGTGTCTATGGGCGGCCGTATATATATATATATATATATAATCATGGTATTTATTTTCCAAGTCATCGACCCTCGACGGGGAAATTTAAGCAGAACGCGAATATTTGTAAAATATGAGGGTGAGAATGCCGTCTGACGTCGACATTCGATATTATTTGTTTAGTTCAAGTGGCATCCAAGCCGAAGCCATTTTAAAAGGTCAGAAAACCGAAAGAAATAATGTACAAACAGAGTTCGACAAATATGTGGTCGCAAAAAGGCGACGAAAATAGTTTTAGAATGTTTTCTAAATGTTAGTGAGCTCGTTGGAAGTTTTTGTTTGCATTATTTAGTTAAAATAAAACTGATTTTTAATCTGTTCTTGGAATTAAAACGATTTTTTTCTTCAATAATAGCAGAAGTTAATCTTTGCTTACTTCTGCTTATGCGTTTTTATTTCGCATTCATTTTGTTTTTTGTCTTATATCGTAAAAACATGTAAATGGAGTCCTAATACCTACTTAAAATGTGATTTTGCTGTATATCACTATTTGTTTTCCGAATAAAATAAAATAGTTTAATCAAAATTTGTAAGTGAAAAATATTCTTTCATTGTTTTTTCTCTTCATCAAATGTTTTGAAATTTTTTTTGTGATGTGACCTCCTACTAAATACATATATTTAGTCAAAACACGTTCACGTTTCTTTACTTCTCTACAAACCCGAACCCTACGACCAACAGTTTGAAGACCACTGCTGTATACCAAGAGTCACTTTAGAACTATACATTGAAGTTATGAGCCAATCGCAATTAACCATGTTCTTTACTCCATTGGCTAATGGCTATCACCACAAGGGGATAGGTTACTCGTAGTCAACTACACATGCAGTTACCTAACGACTTCGATTTATAACAATTTCTATCACTAGATAATATGCTGCTCTGCCAGGAGTTTGAAGCAACATTATTTTTTGACACTCGATACCGACTACGTCAATTAGTATTTTAGCGATTTTAGTTAGCAAGCATAGCAAGTGACCGCTAGAGGCGCTGTAATTTTGAATTTTGTCATACTAAATATTAATATAGTCGCTATCGAGTATAGACAAATACTATTGCTTCAAACTCATGTCCCCATTTCGATTATATCTATGTCCACTATACTTCTGTAACACATTAAATTATGTAAAAATATCCGCAAGGCTGAGAGAATTCCGTCCAAAAATTGTATGAAAAAAATCTATACGAAAGAAATCCGCGTGATTAAATTGCGCTGAGCGGACACTCTCTTTCCCTTCTAACTACCACCCCTGGATTTCCACGAACATTTCAAAACTCATATCAGCCAAATCGCTTCAGTTGTTCTAAGCTTTTAGCGAGCTGCTAGACTAACAAAATAAAAAATGATTTTTATTTTTATAAATTGGACGTATATATAGTCTGGCTACTATAAGTTGAACCTAGTATTTATTTTCACTAGCAACATTATTTCGCAGCAGTCTTTTGTTATCTGTTAAAATTGGTCTACAATTGGATTTCATGACTTTGATACTTCATCATAAGTATTATTACATTCATGATCTTGATCTGATAAATGATCAAAATCTATTTCCCGACTACAATTGTTTGAGACCATCTACAGAATTTTTGAATTTCGAAGGTTTTTTCTAAGTTCAACTTATAGTAGCTATAACTTAGTCGTGTTACGTAAAGCCCAGCCGACTCTGTAGTAGTCAAGGTCACTTCGCAATCTGCCTATGAATTTCCCGACGGTACGCAGTCGTAGATAAGAAAAAATATAATTTAACGATACCATCGTTGCAATCCATACGCGATGTATGTGATTTATTCATGTGCGATAAATAACCACTTATCTGACAAGGATATCCACGGACCTTGTGGATTTTATACGCCATTATACACGGTCAAGCTTAAGCGCTCTAAACGTTTTTTTTAAAAAGACCAACGAACGAGCGTGCGGATTGTTTGATGATAAGCAATCTTTATTGTTTTTTTAATGATATGTAGGAGGCAGGCGAGCCGGCGGGTTACCTGATGAAAAGCAACTGCCGTCGCCCATGGACACACGTGACATTCGAGTTCGAGTCGCAAGTGCGTTACCGGTCTTTATGTGAGGCCGCGGTATACCTCCCGTCGAACCAGCCCATTAAACTCTGAATTGAATCATTGTGTTAATAACTTAAATTTTATTATAATTTTATTTTGAGGTGATTCATTATGATCTTCATTCTTCTTCATTATGATATGTTTAATCTGCAACTATAGTTACATTAAACTCTTTGCTATCAAAATTTATTTTCTAGTTTTTAGTTCAATTTGCAATAAAAGCGTGTTTTTTTAGTTCTTTTAAACTATAATTATTACTTGAGCAATTACTTGAATTAGTAAAGGTCATTCTCTTATAAAATAAGATTTTGTAATGAAAAATTCTAGCGTCAAGTGACAACTTAATAAAGAAATTGCTTAGCAAAAAGTCATGACTTCTTTATAAATACCGGTGATAGAGTGTCTTTCTAGATAGACGAAGTGGCAGTTCCACAGTGTAGTTTTTCTATTCTTTCGTATTTTTTTGGTCGCCATCGCGACGGACGCGGCTGAAAGCTCATAAAAAAACGTCCGCGACATACGCCTTATAGTTTGCACACTTCAATGCACGAGGCCGATCAGTATAGTTTCCGCAAGGTTTACACTTTAAACTTTACATGAACCTGACATCATTTTGAAAATTGTTATCTACCTTTAAATAAGCTTTTGTAATGGTTATTTATAATCAACCTGTACCGAATTTAAATTACATTTTCACACGATTTAGCTAATTTTAAAGTACTTTCCTACAGCAATAATAAAACTTTAAACCGGCTGTGTCTACACTTATCTCACATCAAGCAGCCACGTTATAATGAATGGAGTAAGGGCTAGGTTTTTTAACAAGACGCCATGCTACGCGGCGGCCATACTGTTCTCTGATGAAGCGATAAGCTTATCTCGATGCGAAATGGTCTATTTAAAAATCGATTGTTTGTTTTTTTTTTAATGAATGTTTTCTAGAAATAATACTTTAAGGGTAAATTAAGTGGCGTATTTTGTGTTGGGTACTTGATAATAAAAAGTTGAGGGTGCCATTTTGTAGAGATTTTGAAGTTAGTTAAAAACCGCTTGGTGTAGGAGACTAATAAAAATAACAATCTGTCTACCGCGCGGTGAAAATGTGTCTACTGAAATTACTACAATGCTTTAAAAAATTTCTTTAATCCGTTGGTTACGACTAAAGACAGGGTAGAGTAGACTGGAATAGAGAGAAGAAGAGACAGGGTAGAGTAGCTAGAGCTGTCTGTGCTGAGTGTAGCTACTTTCAAGTTTTTTTTTGAAAGTAACTACACGCTGTCTCTAGCTAACATAAATATACACCTTACTAGCTGTTGCCCGCGACTCCGCCCGCGTGGTAACAAAGATGAGGATTGTTATTTTATATAACAAAATCAAATCCTTATCACACCTACTGGTTTCTTAACAATCAACTTTTTAAACTCCAATATGAAAAATTATTTGAGCGGAGTACAATAAGTAAGTCAAGCGCCGTTGTAGTGCATGCCAGGTATCAGAGATGGCGCTGTACGTCTATCATGATTTTCACTGTTTTCCCGCATTTATCCTGAAAATTTTCCGGAATTTTCTTTGCTACAAACTTTCTAACGAATGAAAACTGAAAAATCAAAATCGGTTTGTGCGTTCTAGATGAAGTTCGTCAGAGAGAAAACCCGACTTATTTTTATATAATATTTATTCCAATGGAATCCTATAGGAGCGTGTATTAACGAAATTTTAATTTTGATGTTATTATTCAAGCGTGCGAAGCCGCGGGTAAAAGCTACTAAAAAGATTGACGTGATCTATATTTCATTGAATTTACAACAAGTACAAAAATCATAGATCATCTAAGTATAGAGAGGTCACGCATAACGCAATAACAAAATGAAAGTGATCTTAGCAATAGGTTTATTATAGTTGCAATCGCTTTAGCCATTACAAATATAATAGTTATTGCAAATTATGTTGTCACTATACACAAAGAACAGGGAAATAGGGAAGAGAATATTAGCCAGTTCTCAGCAGCTGTTTTCAGCAGGCCTGCCAATACAATTTGTGTTCTAGACAAAAAAAATAGAGATTATTTGTAATTCAAAATTATTGTGAATTCGCTCAAGATTGGCGGTATAGTTCATTAACCTTGTGTCAAGAAAATGTGTCTTTTCCATAAAAAAGCGATTATCAACAAAGTGTTGTGACTTGTGTTGTTGAAAACCGCGGTTTGTATAGAAATTTAACACAGGGTTGTTGAGCCATACCGCCAGTCTTGATTGAATGGATGATAATCATTTTACTCATTTGTGTATGAAATAAATATTTTTATACCCATGTATTGTGAAATTGCGGCTAATTTTTATACAACATTTCGTCTCTAAATGGCGGTGACATTTACAGGTGCACTGAAGTTACAGATGTCATGTGTAATAATTTTTCAATCTACCCGAAGATGTTTGATTATTTTGTTTCAAATTCCGATCTTTATGGAACGTACAATATTGCCGTAAACCTAAAAAATACTAATAAATATTTCTGACAAAATTTATTACACTTGTATGTACTGAATCGTATGCCAATACCCCCTGATGGTTTAATATTAATATTTTATTCAATTTCTAACGTAAAGCTTCCAGAGAATAATAATTTATGACCAATTACACGTAGAAACAATCAAACTTTCTCTGTATCAAATTCCTTTGTGTGTGGACATCACATATTTTTGAAGCTTAAAATTCGAAAGTAGATTCAGCTGGCTGACAGATTGCATATTATTATTTTGAAGGACCTTGGAAAATGGATGTCGCTTTAATTTGCTTGGTAATAATAATTAATAATGATTATTATTTAACATTCCTAATTCTACCTAAAATGAGTAATATTAGCAAAAATAATTTTATTTGCACGATTTTCAATATAATTTAGAACAGCAAAGTTAGGTTAGTATCGAATTCGAAATTTAAACTCGCAGTGACCCTCGAACTCCATAGTTCATTGAGCACAGCTGACTGCCGCACCCATTGAGCGCCGCTCCCGAGAGTAAGCTCAGTGCCGATTCTAAACACCAGCCGTGTCACACGCGTGGCTGTATGCTACAAACCTTTTGCCTCGCGCGGTAATTTTGACAGTTATTTTTTAATTTTTGAATGAACAGTTTGATTTTTTAAATTCAAAATTATTGTTTTTTTTGGGTACTGGCGTGAAATGTGTTTTTAGTTTATCAGTGAACATCGTGAATCTACGACATGACATCTCTATACAATGAGGTGAGTGTAGCATCGTTTTTTTAATTGTAACGTTAGTTAGCTCTATTGTAGAGTTCTTTGTTAATTTTTTTATTTAGATTTTTTTTTATTTGAAATTAAAAATAAATTACAGCCTTAACATGAAGCCCTACTTGAAATAACATTAAAATAAGTAATGTTATGGGTATAAAGATAAGTTTCTCGTAATTCTGCACACCATTCAGCCTGTTTATTTTATGTGCGCTCACATCCGGTGGTTTAAGTGTGAAGATGTGTATCGTTTGTTTCCATCAGGACATTCCGTTCGAAAGCTTAATGCATATTTATTTAGATCGCATTCTTTGTTAATTTATGCTACACATTAATTAATTGTAACGTTTTTGGCGAAAACGTAATTTATGAACTTAATATTGACTTCCTTACATTTTATTTACATATATATACAGACTTTTTTGATTTATTGACGTTTTATGAGCTAATGTCAATTCGATGATCAGCTTTTGAAACTTTTTAATTTTACTTCGCAGCTTAATTTTTTTGTTCACGTAGTTGAAGGCGAAGGTCATAGGTGCATTGCACTTTATTTACGTTGAGACGTAAACACGTAATGCATCAGTCTGGTTAGTCTCATTTACACTTCTTGTTTACTTTGTGTTTGCGGGGAGTTTTGTTGCGAGAACAGGCACGCCCAAGAACTTTTCGTGGACAGTTATCATTTTTAGGTTTGGGGCGGGATATAAATAAACTATGGGCTTATAAATGTTAGCTTATCATTGAAATTTGACAAATCTTATACAAAGATAGATGTAGCTAGTCTCTCGGCCTTCCTGAGATCAAATCTGATTATAAGGGAGTCAAAGTGATGGGTTGACAAATTTTCTGATAAAGGTCTCGTTAAAATTAGAACTTATTGCTGTTTCATTTTATTGCGTTTAGTAGATCGTATTCGAGTTTTCACTAAATTCTACAAGATTTAAATATTTTATCCATACACCGTTGAAATCTTACGAATCTCCTCTAATTACCGATTAATTGCCAATAAATTGCTCGATTTAAATTATTGCTTCCTTAAGAATATGTTCACACGAAATGTAATTATGGTCCAAGGACCTGTCGGGACGCTATGACGTCACTATGAGTCACTTCCATTCACCGAGAGACCGCCGAAGATAAGATAAATTACAGATGATTTACTGATCTCTAGTGCCTATTTTATGCGTGAGAAGTATTGAAAATCTATTGTTACTTGTGTTCCATTTCAATTAGTAATAAAGAAAATGCGAGTTTCTTATGCCGGTTCTTCTCACCTAGTTAGATCCCGAACCGGTGGTAGGCACCGTAGTTACGACGTTCGGAAACGTTTAAAAAAAATTTACTCCGAATAAAAAAAATGAATTTGAATTGAATTTGTTAAAGTGTGTAATGTAGAAACCTTCGCAGACCTAACTTTTTGTTATTTTATCTCAATTTTTTTTTGTTATAATCGAATAAATAAACAAACATCAATAAAAACTTATCAACTCAATTTAATACAAATACAAAACATTTATTGACTAAAAATTAAAACGTATAATCATAAAAATAGCACAGTCAACAAAAAAATATATATAAAATGTGAGTAGGCTGATAAATACCTACCAAATATTTCCAACGCTACGAAAATAAATGATAGAATTTACAGAGTTCAACGAACTTTTTAAAACTTTCAGCTGTTACAAAATCTCCTGAATCCGTTTCATTCTATTTTTAAAAGTGGCGACTTCCCTGTGGCTGCAGGTTTTCAGTTTCTCGTTATTTCCATTTGGCATTTCCACTATTCTACTTTGTTTGTTGTTTAAGAAAAGGATTGTATCTAATAATATTGAAGGCAGGACATGTTTGAAGTCGTTTGTTTGTTTGCAGGCTGTATTTTAAAAAAAGGTTATAGCTAAAGACTTTAAATTTTCACTGAATATGTATATCTGTTGCCGCTATAACAACGAATACTAAAAACAAAATAAATTAAATGTTTAAGAGTAGCTCTCATACAACAAACGTGTTTGTTTGACGGTTATGTCCTATTGATACTAGATGGCGCAGCAGTACGTCTATGTAGAGATGTTATACTTTGGCCATTTAAAGCTGTTTAGCTTTCAGAAGTACCATTTTTCAATTCTTAGCCCACTACTGGTACGGAACCCTTCGTGCGTGAGTTCCACTCGCACTTGGCTTTTTAAAGTCGTTACAGTGTTAACTGGCCTCTAACTCGATAAAGGTGATACAAATTAAGGTTTTTAATATTATTAGTGTTTTTAATTTTGTCACACTTTAAACATTTAGTATTCATATTATTAAGCTCATTAAAACAAAACGGTAAAATTAACAAGATCGTATACAATTGAGTTAATTGGGCGAGCGAAGCGAGCCTTCTATATTGCACTCCGAGTACATGTTTGTGGTACATTTTACGGAAAACTAAGAGCTTTAAAATAAAAGTAGTAACAATATTATTAATAATTATAAAAATATAATACATTACTACTAACGTCTCTGAATTTAGATGTGTCATGTGCAAGACTAAAGTATATATAGGGGGGAGTTAGTAGAGTGCCAATATTATTTTAAAATATGCTTTGATCTTGCATATTTTTAATGAATATAACGCTACGCACATTACGACACGCACACTGCAATACACACAATACTTGTTTATGGTTAAAATCTGTAATTTTTTTTTAATAACATTTAATGTCTGGTAACAAGACTTTTATGCCAAATTGTATGTGGATGAATCGATAAAAGATTATTTATAGCTTCTCTATACGTGGTCCAATAGTTAAACTTACATTTTAAATATTTATGGCCAATTTTCGACCACCGGTCGACCTCTGGTTTTAAAAAATATTTCACAGTCACATAATACTTTGGAAAACTTGAATGTCGCGGCATTTAAAAAACCCAGCAAGCCTTCATAAAGCTGCGCTTTTTCACTTTGTTCTCACATTTTAAATTGAAAAACAGGTACGTGCGAGTAGGTTTTGTGGAAAAGGGTTCCGTAAAACGAGAATGAAATCCTCTACATCATGTTTCTTAATTTTTTTTTAGATAAGTAGGTTACCTACTCTTTTATATTTATAGTATGAATCCTATTGGTTTCTTAAATTGAATTTGTTCAAAGAGAATAATAATATTATTATACTCGTATATAATAAGAGATAACTAAAATAAAATTTCCTTTTATTTTTATAGCTCTATTTGAAACTCATTTATGGTATTTAAGATAAGCTTTTATGGAATTTAAAAGCACGATTTTATGAACAATTCTAAGAGTATTTATGTGTTAATTTAGTTAATTATACTCGTTTTATTTTTTCCAGGTAAGTTCCAGTTTCAAGTCTATATTCTATCTGGATCTACCTTCTAGAGACTACTAGAGTCTACCTCGGAGGTCTAGTATTTCGCTAGTTTGTAAGTGCTCACTGTGATTTTAATATGCTATCAATACAATACGGTTAAATAAATGAAAATTTATCGGAGCGTCCAATGTATTTAGTAAAGATGCTATATTTTTTACGGATTCTTAAATTTGATTTATAGATAGTGCATTGTTTTTTTTTAAATTTTGACAATGAAACAAAGCATCTCTAATTCTGTATAGTTAGCCAAGTTACTACTTGGATGAAGTCCCCTTGCCCTTGTTGTAAACTTCTCAGACGGTTACATAATTCACGTCATAAGTGGGAGAAGCTTGGACGCTTTAGGACCGGAAAAACTTTTTGAAATTAAAACAATGTGGATTTGATGTATAGCTAGATGTATAGCTAGAAGCTAGATAATGAATGCTAAATAACAAGATTTATCAAAATTTGATGGAAAAAAAAAGTATTTACTCGAAGATTGTAAAATGTTATTTCGTCGCTTCTTCCACTTATGTCTTCAATTCACAATGTAACTTTGGCTTGATTTTCTTTTTTCTATCGCAGTATGCCTTAAATTTCTGCGCTAGAAGTAACTTTGAAAGTGTAAGAATCGACACCAAGAGATTTACCACCTAAACCTTCTATAGATATATGTATTACCATATATCTATAGAAGATGATCCCTCATAGTAATATCTTTATTGATATCGTTCAAAATCGCCCACACGACACACTAACCTCCATGCTATAAGCCGGTTTTAACACAATTTTTGCTTATAGACTTCTTCTTTGGCGGAATTTCCCGGGACCGGTAGAATCGCTCTTATTTTCACAATAATAAGGTACAAAATAGCATAGCCAATGACTGAAATGCGAATGAAGCTGCAATCTAGTTGTTTGTTTTAAGAAAGTCATTATACTCGCAAATGTGAAATGTAGAGTAGTTTTGGCATTTTGTTGGCCAGTAATGGAAGTGAGCAAGGTTTTTAAAAAAAACGAATTTTTAAATAAATAAATAAAAATCATTTGTTTCTGAGAAAATTTGAAACAAACGTTTTCAGATCGTCTACATGTTGACCTACCACCGGTTCGGAAACTAGCCGTTCGAGAAGAACCGGCGTCAGAAACTCGCGCGGGGCCACTTTTTACCAAAAGAGAGGAAAAATTCATCTTTTAAAATAAAAATATACAATAAAATTTAACTTATCCAATACATTGCTAATACAAAATTAGTTACATCATTGTAAGTCAAAAATTAATAATTTACTAGAAGTAGCCTTGCAAACAGCTCTACTCCCAGGATGTGCCGTCGTTAATAAAATCATATAAAATCATAATAAAACAGTAAAATTCAATAACTTCGATTTTCTTAAAATAAGATTAATCGTCAAAAAGTTTCCTCCCCTTTCTTCAATTCTGATTCTCAAGAGTTTATGCAGAATTTTGTATACTTACCAAAACCTAAACCACTAAATGATTTTTTGGGTCATAAGTGGACGATAGACGATTTATGTGAAAAATCAACAGTTTTTAAATGTTGGTTAGTAATTTATTTAATAGATTCTCCATACTGCATCTGTCAGGTAAGTCATAGACAACCTATACGGCACTTATCAGGAAGTAGTAAAACAGGCCCTAAATCGATTAACTCAATAATAACTGGCCAGAAATGAACTGGTTGATACACCCAGATTCCGTATGAATCATCGCCATCTTCTTGGCAAAAAGTAGCCAACAACGAATATCTCGCTCGGCTGCGCCTACGTTTGTATGATCACCATGTGAAAAAATGTGGATTCACAGCTATTTATATGCAAATTATATCGAAAGGTGCCTAAATGTCTGGCATAAGCCTTTTAGGATACATCACCTTCTGGCGAAGTGAGAAATATTCGCGAGAAAGCGTTTGTTTTGTAAACGAAGAACATCAGCATTCACTATATTTAAAAAAAGGAGTTCCTTTTTTATTTCGTCCTCTATTTAAAGGTTAAAAAAATATCCCCAAATAAAGAAGTTTTTAAGTATATATATATATAATGCTTCAGACTATAGAGTAATTAATCAATGATGTTTGGTAAAAGCTCGGAAATCAGCTATCATTTCTTTATTCATGCTTTTTTTCTTTAAAGCTATGGCAAAAATTGATAAACTTAATAATAAAAATGAGAAAAAAAAATTAACATAGGCTCATAGATAGAGTATAGAATATAGACTATAGAGTTTCTTTAGTCTATGGTTTCCAAGATGTCCGCCGTGGGAACAGCAGAGTTAACGGATGACTGATGTTACCGATGAGAAAGCATTGTTTTTCATCCACTATCATTAAATAGTTTAAATTAATTACTTTGTACACACGATCTAAATAACGATTCCATTAATCGTAGATTCCTTTGGAGCTTCGAGGTTGTGGCATAGAATTATTTAGTAGGCTGTGTTACAAAAATATGGAGAAGATTCGCACGATTCAAACATTTTTCTGGAAAGTTCTAGGTTTGTTTCACGTTCATTATGTTAGAATGGTGTGGATTATAGAAGAATTACCTAAATATTATATCTAAACATACATCTATACATATATTAAATCAGTAAAATTGGAGTCTCTGTACATTTTATATTTTTACAAAATAATCAAAGGAACAGTAATAGAACACATATCGACAAAAAAAGTTCTGTTTATCTTTTTTTTCTGTTTGTACGCGCGTCAGGAACTACTGGACTGATTTAGATTAATCTTTTTTTGTTTAATAGCTATTAGGTCTGGGCAACATATAGGATACTTTTTATCCCGGGAAAATGTACGCTTCTCGCGTAATATACAAATTTGCGGGCACCAACTAGTTCTGAATAAATATCTGGTTTACATGAAAATAAGGCCACACTTCACGGTAGCTAAATTATCAGTAGGGGGTTTCAACATTTACCAAGTCTACAGAATTTTAGAATTTATAATAGCCTATTTCGAATTAAAATAACATTTTTTCTACCACTTTAAAAGCTTGTTTGTAGCTCGAATAATATATTATTTGTTTTATTGTTTGATTATCATAACTTGGCTAGGTGAGGCAATTCAAATCAGGCGAAATTTTAATCGGCGTATAATTTCTTGATAACAAACATATACGACCTGTGTCCCACCCACACACTTATTATTATTAATAATAATAATCTATCGATTTAGGGCAGGCCTTTTTGATTATAAATCGGTAGCTATTATAAAGGTTACATGAAATTTGCGCCTACGTGATCTTTTCGGAATCGACTATAAGGATTTGCATTTCATTACGTTGTGATTTATTTTTATTCATTTTTCTCCATGTGGATATAAAATTGACAGTATTCGATGAGTTTCCAATATTAGAAATGGCAAAATGTTTATCAATTAACTAGTCTAATAAGGGGATATATATTTTACTAGTTAATGTCCGCAACTTCGTGGCTGGAAAATTCCTTGTTTGCATGGTTTTTTTTTTCTTTCCAGGGACTGAAAGTATACATACCAAATTTCAGCAAAATCGGTTCAGTGGTTTGGGCGTCAAGAAGTAGACGACACAATTTTACATATATGTATTATATTAATAAGTATGGATCTGGGTTAAGTTTACTGATGTTAAAATCACCAACTAAAACACGTAGAAGTCAATCAATGTTACGAAAACGAAACTATGGCTATTATTTGATAAGCAATTTCGTCGTTTCTTTCAATTCTGCTTCCAAATCCATCAGTTTTGGCGGATCTTGACCTTGTCGTTTAGTTCCAGTGTTGTAACTGATGTTGTCACGTCGTAATTGCCACCATTACATGGTTGTTACGATCATCTGGCACAATTCTGTTGTGATTTATAACGAAAATTCTTTTGCGTTTTCATATACTTCGTTTGGTTCGTGTATTTGGAAATCTTTTACGCCTTTGTATCATTCTTTGTTTGACACGTTATTTAATCTCTGTGATTGGGTTTTGTAATTATTTTTTTTTAATAAGTCTTTCAACTAATCTGGCTATATGTATAATTTTGTCTTGCACACCAAGCTTCCCTTCGACAAACGTGTCTGATAAAACAATTTGTGTTTGACGATTCAGTTTTTGTGAAGATTAAATTTATCCTCATTTAGAATTTCTATTTTGAGCTGCAACAGCTTCTGCTAGCAGGAAACTAATTGTAAAAAAAAGTAGTACATATATAAAAAGATAGCAAAGACACAAGCAAAATAAACTTTATGTGAGTGATAATTTAAATTTCTTATTATTTACGTTAGTGATTTGCTCGTTTCAGACAGAGGCTATTGTCGGCATTTACTTAAACATTGCAGCAACAAAAGTGCTACTAATTGTAGATACGGATCAAAATTAGTCAGGAATGTGGGTCTTTTGTCTACATTAACTTTCTAGCTGACCTTTGCAGAATTGGTCCAAGGGCGACCGCGGTGGCGGATCTCGGGCTCACGACCTGACAATGCCTGATAACTGATAAGTGACAATCGCACACCCACGTAATTATACTAGCTACTAGATCACGCCTGCGGCTTCGGTTGCGTAGGGTTCAGAAATTGTGAAAAAATACTAATAATCTCGTTAGCCTCCTTTGCGAACGTGTTTTTGCCTATGTTATTCTCCATCCTTTCAAATAAGTCTATGCCAAAAATTAAGACGATTGGGTGCTTTGTTTGAGCGTGAAAAAAGGACAAACAAAAACACACTTTCTTATTTATAATATTAATAAGTATGGATTTGACACCTAGATAGCCAAATAATCAAAACTATGTCGGCTTTTCTCTTTTATATAAGCCACCACAAAACTGAATTTGTGGTTCTATTATTACGTCTTTGTCTAATGCCTGTCTCCGATATTTTCTCTAGCTTTCTCAAATATTATTATTTAAAATTCTTTTATAAATATGTGTTTCTCATTGTCATGTTTCAATTAATGTAATTAATTGGATCATAGCTTTTTAATGCCAGTGGACTGCTGTTTAAATTTTTTGCTTTATTTGGTTAGGCCAAAAGTTAATTTGATCGCATGGAAAGATTCGGCTTCCTTAAAAGAAAATTAAAACCGATAAAAAACATTACTGTGAAATTAATTAATTAAGTCGAAATAATATTATCGATAATGATAAAGCATATAATTTAATGTAGGCTATTGAAACTTTTTATTGACTCAATTCATTATTTTCCTGCTGACTTACTTAATTTAACTTCACTATATAGCTTCCGTTGTTTTTCGGTTTTGTCCATTTCGCTACCTTGGTAATGTGAAGTGGTGACGCATTAGCCTAGATAGATATTCTATTATTTATATCACCCTAACAAGTTACAAAAATTTATCCAAATTCTCATATTTCATCTACGGACACAATAGGTTTTTTCGTAGCAATAAAAGCCTCCGTTTTGTCCTTATCTAGTCATTCATGGTCACGTCGATGGGTCGTTCAACCGGAACTGACGATTGGACCAGATTGTGTATTCAAATTCTATAAATCGCAATCTGCTATGCTGTTTTTATTTGACATTGCTTTTCTGTCTCGTGGCTATCGTTTGTTATATAATAAGGTCTTGTGTTGTATGTTTTATGTGTTAGGGGTTTTTATTAGAACACAGTAAACTGGGATATGTTAGGTTTACCAAGCTCAACGCTTGTGCTCAGGGAAACCAATTTGGTAGTGTTTTCAAAATGTTAGTGAATCTGCGTAAAGAGAGAAGTAGGTACTTTAGAAATTCACTTTTCATTTGCCTATATGGCTACTTCACAACAATTAGTAATATCGGACAAAACATTGACACTTGCGGAATTCCCTCATATTTTATCGATTCTAATACAACGCGACCATAGATTTTAAAATGGCGTTATTAATTTTAACATAAGCGGCCAACAAGTGTCCCAGATCCACATCTAGATCCTGTGAACGGTGTCGAAGGAATCGAAAGTGTTTGCCGTCTTGTTCGCTGATACCAGAAGCGAGAGAGATGTCACGATATCTAATCCACGATTAAGTGTAACCCAGACTGGCGCAGTGGGCCTTTTATTAAACCTGTAATACACAATAATTTATCGACAACCGCTTGACCGCGTGACCGACAAACATCCAATTCGATAGCTTTATCCGACTCCACATGAAGTTTCTAGTGTTTATAGGAGATCAGTGTCAGGTAAACACAAGGAAAAAGCAGCTAAACATTTACCTACTTATTGATAAAAAAGTCTATGGAGAACTTAATAACATGTCTGCGGCTTCGCTCGCGTGAAATTTGAAGATCATCTAAAAACTATTATTCGAGTAAGCCTTTGGAAAAATGTTTTTCCAGGACCAAAATTAGCCTATATGTCACGGTCTATCTTATTATGTAAATAAATCTATGCCGAAAATCAAGTTACATGTTTCGTTAAGGCGAACAAGAAGGAACAACAAACTGATAAGCAAATAAACAAACAAAAACACTTTCCAATTTATAATACTAGTACAGATTCGGTAGGGCTAACATCTATATTTCATACTCATAACTGATAATGGACAAATTTTTAAAAGATGGATGAATTCTCTACTTCGGCTTTGGTTTAAACGGTGGAGGTAGAAACACCAAGTAGCACGAATGCAATATGCATCTCCACAGCCTCAATACGATAAGAGGATGTTTTATTAATCGTCATTGTTTACCAGCTTCGTACCGCCTTTTACGGCAAAGCCTTACCTGACTTCATGTATCTTCGTAGAAATCTTCATTCATATTTATGTACACATTAAAGGCGAGACTGCACTATGCGGTAGAGCGCCGCGACACTATTTTAGTAGGTTGATTGGCAACTTAAACATTGATCAAAAGTCTTTATAGGATAAACACGAAAATTATGGTCCTAAATGTAATTGTATGCTTATTTAACGAACTAAGGATTTCTTTTTAGAGTAACACAATGAAAACAAATAGGGAATATGCATAGTTTTTGATTATTTGTATAAAAAATCTATCGTCGATAGTCCAATTGGTTTTTAGATTAAATTTAAAATAACAAATTTATAAGCATTTAAAGTAGTTCGTACTAAAGAACGTTTTGAAAGAAAGAGATGGGTTGAAAACTTAAATGGCTAATAATATTCTCTAAAAATCATGATTTAAAATTGTTTTTCAGTCTGTTTATTTTTTAACCCACTATCATAATATTTTTCATCAACGGTCAGTCAATACATTTTTTTTCACACGCACATTTCACTATTGGCAAAGAAAATTAGTCAGCTTATCAAAAAATCTCTCAATTCTACTCATCCTTTGTATCACGATGGTCATACTAGACCTGCTGGACTTCTTTCGAGACGCCGAAGAAGTTTTTAATCGTCTATCGTAATTCTATCACTCCGATGCGGCGTAGTCTCGCCTGGTGCACTCTAGCCCTTAACGATGCGATTTTATTCCCAGATTAATATTGTTTATTGGTTTAGTGCTTACCAGGATCTGATCTGATTCTGGCGCATATTCTAAATTATGGCATCATAGATAGTTGTTATGTATGACTCTTATCTTTAAGAGCTTTATTAGAATTGTAAGGACGAGATCATCATCATCTATACGTTGCACCAGATGTATTTTTTTTTATTTTCTTGACGTTAAAACGAAACAAAAAATGTATGACGCTTTTTTTTGGGAACTCTTAAAAAATAATCTTGTTGTTTTTTATGTAAGACTTAAAAAGAAGAATGCACTTAACCATTTAAACCTCAGCCAGATCGCGGGATCCTTGGAAAACAATTCTGAAAACTGCAATCTACACTATATTTAATACATAATAAACTTGATTTAGGGCTTAAATCGTAGAAATTCTTTTTGGCACTCTATAACTTTCAAAATTTCTTTCTTTTTAATAAAGCTTACTTATTAATTAGGAAATTTCATGCTAAGTTATTTTGAACAGTCTGTACATTAGTATAACTTTGCGTTTGGTCATTCCTTTTCCAACCTAATGTCTCCATTCAAGGACTTTAACCCATTGTGTTCCGCTTGATATTTGTCACCATAACCTACAAACATTTTATCACCAAAATGTCTAAAGCTGGCGATCACGATTTCTGGCATGGTCCAGAACAATTCTAAGTGTTAATACCTATTTTAGATAACAATGCTCTCATTAGAAAGGGTAACGGTGAATTGTCAGCTTTTGCTGAATTGCTTTTATGTTATTCAGCCATTATGGTATTTCCAATTCTATTGATAGCGTGCAAATTGTATTTTGTTGGACTTCAAATTTACCAGTAGAAAGTAAATATTGTTTGCCTTTTTGCCTTTTTTAATTAAGAAAAAATTAAATTGTTTTTACAGTTATGCTAAGATATCTTTAACTTGAGTACTGATGATGATCTTCTACTTGAATATTAGGTGTAGCTGCACTTCAAATTAAATTATTTTTTCTTTTTTCCAGTGGAGGTTTGTTGTTTAGATGTATGAATGAGGTTCACTATCTAAGCCTCTTAATTTCTGCTCTCTATTCTCACTTTTCTGTTAACCTTCCGTAATTGGCCATATTTTCATCTTCAAGTATCAGCCAGCTATACGCATCTTCAGCTAACGGTACGCGCGTATTGTTCATAATATCCGGGACACACCCTATGACCTCTCTGTAATTACTACTTGCTCGTTTCTAGCTGATTCCAAAATATTTACGAGAGAAAACGCAAAAGTTCGTACCAATAATGAAATATATTATTTTTTTATACAGCTGGCTCTCTTAGAATCCGCTATCGTATATTAGATATTACACAGGTCACGTGAGATCTATAATGATATGTATAACTGTCTATTTTTGGAAATCCTTAATGATCAAAGAAAAGTGTTTTGCTAGAATTGCATATGAAACATAATTTCCAAAGTATTTAGCAACAAAGTTACCAGGATCAATAATTATATATTTGATTAGTCTTGTCCTTTTTGTGCCTTATAGTTAAGGCCATATAATTTTTTGGAGACGTTTAATATATATTCTAAAGTTTATAATCTTAAAGTTTATGTCCCAAATAAACTTAAATTTAACTCACTTGTTCACAGCGAAATTAAAGATACGTTTTTATTTGGATGATATAATAGTCATAAACAGGTAATAAATAAGATATACATCAATAATATATCCGCTATTATTCCTTCATTTCCGCTTATATATCTTAACATCCGTTTTTATAATGCCCATCTTTCTCACGAAATGTTATTAATTTGATCACACATTATTTAATGATATATGAATAAATACCCGAAAGGGTACCATGTGTATACTAATCAACAACGCTACAACTTATTTCGAATTTGAATAGCAAAAGCAAGATGAATAAATGAAACAACGCCATCTAGCGTCCTATTTCTATAATTAAAGCGACACGCGACGCCTGCGCAACAAAACGTTGACGCGTGTTTGTGATAACCCTGATTAATTCGCAGATAGCATGTGGACGTGTGCGGCTCACGCCTGTCCGACCTGCATAGTGGAGAACCGACATCTCCAACAGGGTTGGCAATAAGTTTTATTCACTTTTAATTTGACCTGATGGAAAATTCGTAAGACAAGACCGGCGCGATGCATCGCGTATTCGCTTTCTACAAAAAAGTTTTGTTTAAGATCTTATGTAGTCCCACTTGGCCAAGGTCTGTCCTAAAGTCTTACACTTCTCTCAATTCAACGCAACCGTAGTCTAGCTGGTGTTTGTCTAGACTCTAGATCATCGCAGCAGAAAAAGTGATTATGAAATTGCATTGTTCCAATTTTATAGGCCAGCTATCAATTTATTATTTATTGCAAATAATAATGAATTGTTACTTTGATTCTGGGCTAGATTTGGTTGAACAATATCTCACAAATCTTTAAAGATCTAGAAACTCAATTCAGCGTATGACAACCCTAGCCTAGGGCTGATAAGTTTATTCCAAGCTGATATACAAGAGATTAAATGACAGAGTTATTCTCGTGACTGCTGACAGGTAATGCAATTCGATTGTGTTTGTTTGTTACGTATTGAAGAAATGTAGAGATAGGACAGTGTAGGCGGATTGCAGTGTATGTGTTATGACGAAAACGTTGTCAAACTCAAAAAAAATAATCAGGTGTATGATGATTGATGACTTTGTCGAAACCGGTCGTGTCAATGTTATAAATTTGTAAAATCGTAGTAGAATGTATGTATGTATGTAGAGAAAATAGTGTATGAAAAAGTGTGTTTCATTGAGGTTGAACATGAATTTCCACCGTGAACCAACGGTACAATGAAATACATATATGAAAACGTTGTGTATATCCTAAAATTTAACAATAACTCCCACACCGGTTTCGATGATGTTGGCCGGTTTCATCGAAACCAGGCCTATTACGCTGGAGTACTTTTATAGTGCCCAAGTGTGTGCGCAGTAAACTATAGTACTCTCTCTCTTCCTTTACTCTCATACTGGCGATAGATCCGGCGTAGGACCGACTTTTTACATGCCCATACAACGTATTGATCATCTTACTTGTCAGACAATCAGCCTGCGTTGTTCTAACCAAACTTTGAAATAACATGTTCCCAACGCAGGAATCGAATCCACGACCTCCGAGTCAAGAGCAGAGTTCTGTACCACTAGGCCACGGAGACGTTCCTAAAATATATTAAGTTTCTAGATGACGCCTAGAAATTATGATACCCGATGATGATGTATGAAATTCGTTTATTGCGCGCGAAACGTACAATTTTTTTGGGATGGAAATTGAAAAGTAACACCCTCCTTTCCCAAAAATCAAAGTAACTCCATACAAAATTTTAGCATAAATAATTCACAAGTTTTAGTGTAATCATGTAACAGACAGACACACTTACGACACAAGAACGTATTGAAATTTTAATGCGGAATTCATTCCGCACGTGAAAAAGTTAACGTGTGCCCTAACTTTTTTTATGATATTTAGGGGGCAAACGAGCGGACAGGTTACCTGATGGAAAGCAACTGCCGTCGCCCATGGACACTCGTGACATCCGAAGAGTCGCATAAGCGTTGCCGTCCTTAATTAAAGAATAGGGATAGGCGATTGGTGAAGTTGTGCCACCGCTAAACTTGCCGAGGCACGGTTCTACCACAGCAACGAGCATCCCTATTATGTACTCTAGATCGGAAAATGTCTCATTGGTACACGCCTCCACCAGGCGTCAAACCTGCACCCTCTCGAGTTCGAACCACCTTTGGTTAGTCTTACTCACTAGCTCACGGACGCTCTGAACTAATGTATTTTCTACTGAATCAATGCGTTCTGGTGTCCGAATTCGGAATTCGGAAAACGTACTTAAGCGGCCAGCATTAAGAGAATTGTGTACTAAACGGTTTCCATACAACGGGCCATAACGTTTTCCACCCTCTAAACCCTCACCTAGAGTAATGATTTTGTAGTATTTTCAAATCTACTATAAATATTTAAAAAACAAAAACACAGAAGCCTAGTTCTGAGACATTTCCACAACAAACTATGAAAAGCGTTTGGTACACAATCCTCTTAAAGTTTGTATTTTTGTTTGTATTAGCTTCCAAGTTCAGTGGAAATGAAGGCAAAAAGTGCTTTCACCTGTACAAATGTAGAAAGTTGATACAAAAAGTTCAATAGACAGGTGAGATATTTCGGACGTGCCTGAGCAAACAGTACTTCGGTGATAAATAATGTTAATTTATAAACCAAATTGTAATATTGAACATACCCCAAAGGACATAACTCATGTCTCATACCTATTACCACACCTCCTACATATTACATACAGGATTTTAAAGTAATATGTTAGAAAAATATGCTTTTTATTGTCTAATGTGTAGAGCAACTCCTTATGTATAAAATCTCGCTCGAGATTATTAGCATAAGTTATAGAAATGTTGTAAAGTATTTTGTTCACTGAAATAAACTGATTTTTTATTAAAAAAAAAAACCTGTACTTATACGTGCCCAAAGGGTTAAAACGGGACCCTATTACTATAGAGACCCTATACCAAAATAAGACCTAGTAATTGGCCTATGCTATTACTAACACTGCGATGTCTGTCTGTCTGTCCGTCTGACAAAAGTTGTAATACTCTAAGGTGTGTGGCGGTACCCACATTAAGTGTAATAATCCTGCATCGCTCTATCGAAGTTTTCTAAACATGGCGGTATATATAGGACAGCTGAAATGTATCACGTGGGCTTCACTGGTGACCCTCGACAGAACACGCCTCCTTCATCATCATTACTATCCGCCCCACCGCACCGCGCCAGCTGGCATCGCCTCATTGTGTACTTCGTCCACTAGCCGCAATGAGCACATCTCTCCTGGTCAGCACGTAGCATGGGCCCCGCACGGTAGCACTCCGACTGACTGGAGCCCGTGCAAGCAGCACCACAGTTCCGACTCACTGGAACTCACTGGCACTGGCGACTCAAGCGACAATACTTCAAGTTCGACCTCCGGTCTTCGAGGGGCAGTGATGTGGCGGGACCCACATTAAGTGTAATAATCCTGCATCGCGCTATCGAAGTTGTCGATACTCGGTGGTATATATACGACAGCTGAAATGTATCACGTGGGCTTCGACTCTCGACTCGGACTGAGTATAACACTACCTCGGTCGGAGGATCTTCCTTAAGGGCATCCACGCACATATCCACAGGTGTATAAATGCCGGGTCAAGTGGGGCGCCACAGGCAATATAAAGGGGCGCTGCTGGGCCGATTTTTTTCGTAGAAATCAGGGGGCGCTGAAAGACACTCGCCCAGGGCGCTGGTAGGGCTAACGCCGCACCGGCCCTATGTAAAGGGCCCCGTTATACTTTCTCCCGTACCAGAGACAACTTTTTGCGTTTAGTCGTATCAATTAAGAAGACGACTTTATCATAATGTTGCTTACACTTATAAGGCGTCTCTCGTACAACGAGACGTATTGTCGAGGCGACAAAAAAGCTAACAATTAATTTCGAGTATAATTGGGATTTTGCAATGGGGTTACCAGTTTATCTCGAAGATTGACTTGTTTTTGTTGCAGAAATAATTGGTGTTGAATAATATCACCTTCGGAGTATAGGGGCTTTATGAGTCTTTGTTTTTTGTGTATTTTTGTTGTTTCAACGTTATTTCACGTTTCAGATTGGCGATTTTTTTTATAGTTTTAAAAGATGTTCCTTCACGTTTTATAAATTATCCTACCTGTTCCCTATGTCTAAACTAGTTATTGCCGCTGAGTACGTCCGAGTGTAACTTTATAACGTATCCCGTTTTTACAACATTTTTGGTGACTGCTCGGCTCCTATTAGTTGTAGCGTGATGTTATATAGCCTATAGCCTTCGTCGATAAATGAACTAACCAACACAAAAAGAATTCTTTAATTCCGTCCAACAGTTCCTGAGATTAGCGCGTCCAGACAAGCTCTTCAGTAGAGATATCGATTCAAAACCAACCAACCAATACCTCCGCCTATAGATACTTGCAACATCAGTAGGGTTGCAGGTGCGTTGCCGGCCTTTTAAGAGGGAATACGCTCGCTTCTTGAAGGTTTGCAGGCCGTAGCGGTCCGGAAATACTGCTGGTGATAGTTTATTCCAGAGTTTTATTGTGCGAGGCAGAAGGTTACGCGAAAAGCTCAAATAAACTATTATTATTATTTGGCTCGCGGATTTTTTTTTGGATCAAAAAAAAAATTTTCATGGATAGCGTTTTGGTCATGTTTGGCCAGCATTTTCCCTTGGCATGTCTACATTAAAAAATCAACGTAACACTTGTAAGCCAATCTCGTGGTTGAGCTTATAAAACAATGAAAACGCATTTGATTAAGGAACAATAGGGCGTAAGGATTTGTTAGACATGTTTCTTTCCTTTCTAATATAAACGTCGATTGTTTTTAATGGAACATTGTGTTTAAATACACAGAAATAGAGATTAACAAGAACGTATCAAACTTAAAAGGAATTAAGGAAGTTATTCAGATAGTACAGAGATTATTAATAGAAAATTTCATGCTCATATCATAAATAGGAAAATGTTTTGTTTGTTTGACCTTTCTTTACGTCCTAACGACCAATCGATTTTTTGTAGATAGACCACGCAAGCGAAGCCGCCGGTGAAAGCTTGCAACTTATAACTTACTTCCTTATTCATAAAAATATTGAAACCGTGTTTAACTAACCAAGATTCGCTGTCCTTTTCTGTCGTGTGCCTTTTTCAATATTCCAGAAAAAAAGCGAATCTTGAAAACACATTAAATATTTATGAATAAGGAGGTACGTCTATAACATCTGGGTTTTACCTGACACACAAAAGACGAGGAGGTTATATCTCAAAATAATTATATTGACGGTATATATTTTTATTAGAGCTTAGGCTCTGTGTTAAAATATATTATAGAATATCATTTAAGTGTTTCAATGAAATGCAGTGAGTGCGAACTTTTAGTGTAACTTGTTCTTAACGTATATCGTAATATAAATTGTAATTATAAATTGTAATTATAAAAAATCCACTTATCCGCGCTATGTCGAGAATGACATATGATTTTTATTACCTCAGTTATATTTCTTGAAATTAAATATTTTAAGTGTGCAATATGCTTTACAAAGGCTGATTTTTAACGTCGTCAGAGCAATAAAATTTCACCTTCATGCACTTATCAAAAGCAAGTATCCTTAGAGCTAGTGGCGTAACTATACTGTTCGAGGCCCGTGGCAAATTCGTTTTCATTCCACTATGTCAAACCAATACAAAAACACGTCAAGCGATTTTTGTAAAAAATAATCGCTTGCCACTTATCTAAGGGGGGCTGATCGGGGGCCCCTTCCGGCTGGGGGCTCGTGACATTTTGCCGGCTTGCCATCTTGAAGTAACGCCAGTGCTTAGGGCCTGTTTCACGGCTTACACATAGTCTATTTATTTGACAGATACAACTTTATTTGGCAGATTTTTTATAGAGAATCTGTCAAAAAAGTTGTGGATAGCCTAACAGAAACTTTAACAGTAAGCGGTGAAACAGGCACTTAGAGTTTTTAAGTCAAAAAGTCCTTCGGGTACTTAGCACGGGCCAGTTTGACGTGGTGAGAAGTGATATATTATTATAATTACTTTTGTTACACTCTGTATAAGCAATAAGGCATCCTTGTCCTAGTGGATAGAACCACTATAGACCTTTGGTTCGCAATCGAGAGGTTGCTAGGTTCCATCTTGGGTGGAAGGGGAACCAATATGAAATACATAATACAGGGGGCCTATTATGACCTCTTATTTCCAGCCAGTTTACGCCCGTAAACATACTGGCTGGCATTTCGGTATTATGA
>JAOTAV010000023.1:2071194-2084776 GCA_026546445.1 Cyclargus thomasi | reverse complement strand
CACGGAAGTCACCGATGGAAGCCACGCCAAGATGTTCCATATCAAGGTAAGATGAGCTGGGAGGTAAGTCCTTTGTAGACGACTGGCCTACATGCAATGTAGGTATAAACATTCGACAGTATTACCATGGACCATAGAGCAGATATGCGATGTTTTCAGCTTTACTAAATTACATTTTATAGCTATAAGCTGTTCTTTATTCATATTTTTTCTTAGGAAGCCGCTTCTTGCTTCTCATCATTATTTACTTCATCGCCATTACCAACGCCTAATCTTCAATTTACAGAAAGCACCACCACCACCGCCAGTGATGAGGGAGCGGCTGGAGACAGAGGAGCAAGAACTGCTGATGGAAAGCCTGGAGCCGCTACCCGCAGCACCGGTTATGCCGGCCAGGTGAGAATTACTCGGTTACTGTGAGGCACTGATGTCGTGGCTTTGATGATGAAGTTTCATTCAATTGGATATGCGAGGTGAGGTTCGAAAGACGACAGTCTAGAGAAAGACGCTAAGGTGAACGACTTTGGCCATTGTACCTACCTTAATATTATTTAGAAGTAAAGCTTAAATATTGGAATCTAGTAAGATTTTTTTTTGATTGTTAATAATTTTACATGGAGACCACGACGCTCGCTTCTGCCGTTTATGTTTTTATATAAGCGGTCTCAATAATATATTTCCAAATACAAGAGGTCGCCCTGTCGTTGAAATTCGACCACAAATATTTCTGAATTCAAACACAGACGTCAAATTTGGCATAAAAGTCTCGGGACATTTAGTATTCTATATCTACATAGTATCGTATTAAGTACAATATATTTTTAAACATTTTATATAAATGTATATATTTATTCTAATAATAATCTGTACTTTAAGATGAATATGTAGTGTATTTTATTTTTATTGTGCACGCGCTCCATCTGCTTTCTTACATCCCATCTCTCTTCGTAGCGCTGCTGTAAGAAATTTCTTTAAAAATAAGTAGTCCTTTGTGTCGTCGTTTCTATGTAAATTGTAATGTTTAAATGTTTCTTGTGTACAATAAATTGTTAAATAAATAAAAATAAATGATTATTGTGTTATGTCAAAATAATATAGTGTGGATATTATTGTGTGCGTATCCTTTATTTATTAAATACATGCAAGATTAAACCATGTTTTAAAATAATATTGGTATACCACGCTCCACCCCCATATCAACTATAACTGGCGATTTAATACTTTTACATCTACGCGTCAGTAGAAAGAAGGGGTACAAAGTTTTCCTCACGCGTATATTAAAATATAGATGAATGAGCTTCTGGAAGACCCATACATCATGAAATAATTCCACAGAAAACCGGAAATAACCTCGCACGTGGTGGACGACGTGTTCCTACGAACGATCACCGAGAAGAAGACGATAGAGGACATCGAGCGTCACAAGCGGCTGGTGACGGAGTACCGACAGGTGCCCGCGCCGCCACCGCAGTTCGACGTCACCATCCGCAATCACACCCTGCCTGAAGCCCAGTGGGAGAACTTCTCGGACATCAGCAGCGCGTCAGGGATGACGCTCACTCCGAAGATGGAGAGGGTGCCACTTTCGTTGCCGCCGCAGAAGTATATCGGTGAGAAAATCCTTACTGAAATTGTACTGCCTGTCACTCGTAAACGTTAAATACACGGATCTTGGTGAAGAGATATTGACATAAACTATCAATCAGGGAAGTTGAAACAGAGCCAGATTGCGGTTCTAAGTAAGTTAGCTGAGTTATGTCAAACCAAACCGACAGATCAGGACTTAAATGGAATTGACATATTTCGACCATATGACGTAGGTCCGTCAACTGGTTCTATTTCAATTACCTCGATGGTACATAGGATAGTCTTTGTTGAGGAAAAATGTACGGTTATAAATGTAAATGAAGGCTATAGGTTTATTCTCATTCAGTGGTTGCATATATTATTATTTTTTTTTTTAGCTGTCTATTTTTTCTCATCGATATGACCAGTCGATAATTAATATCCACCCTAATTTTTACCGACATTCAAGGAAAAAATGAATTACCTAAAAACTCTCATAGGAAGCGACCTAAGTGCACATTTTTTCTTTCCAGGAAAGAGTGGTCCCGAACTATTCTCCCCCGAGCTGATCAAGCAGACCAGCGCGGCGTACTCCGAGCTCCCCCTACTACCGGAGCTGCCAGTGGCGCGCAACCCTCTCTTCCAAGATGACGAGGACGTACCGCCGCCGACGCCAGCACCACCGGTGCCGCCCAACTGGCCGCAGCTGACGCGTGTGCTTAGTACTGAGGCACAGGATGAGGTATATAGCTGTTATCGCCTTTTAAATGCACTCCAAAACAGCCATAATGTTGGAGCATTATGGCTGTTTTGGAGTGCATTTAATTTGCGTATGATGCGCCAGAGTAATATAGTATACTCCCGACTATACGCACATAGTCCTTGCGATATATTGGTTGATGGACTGGAGATAAATTAGAAGGATGAATGCACTGTCATTTTCATGCTATTACTGTATCGCACTTATGTAGCAATTCCGTTCCAAAGACGTGACGCACTGGACTGCGGACAAATTTACAGTGCATCATCGCTCTTCAAAGTGTTGATCCAACATGCTTGTGAAGAAATGTAAACACAACCTGATGCCTATTTGTAGTCATATACTTAGAAACAAGACAGAAAATGTAAGTTTTTTTTTATCCAAAAACATAATTTCAAAAACCTTAAACCATTTGCAGGTGCTATCAGAAACGGAGCGTGCGTACCGCCTGACGCGGGAGGAGCGCCTACGCTGGCGCGAGCTGATCACGCACGAGAGCACTCTCCGCCGGGAGCTGGCCAGGTCCTCCACCAGGGAAGACTTCGTCCGCTTAGCCCACGACCAGAGGTTCGCTCCGCTATACGACCCACCCAAGTGGGAGGTCATCATCAGGATCTTAGCGCCGCCTCCTGATAAGCCTAAGGTAAGCGTTTGATAACTGTCTAAAGAGAAGAAGAATAAAGTGTCTGTCTGTCTATATGCCTGTCAGTTGGTATGTCTATCTGCTACCTCTTTCGATAATGTACCGTACCCGCGTGATAAACAAATTTTAACGCAACAAAATTGCCGTCATATAGGAGAATAATGCTGTAGGCGGTAATATTTGGCACCTCGACTATATGCCAGTGTACGTTGAGCATTAATTTGTAGCAGTAGGTATGATTTAAGATCATTTGCCATGAATATTGTAAACCTATGGAGTGCCAGGATGGCGACAATTATCGTAACCCGAAATCTCTTTCTTAATGGCATGGCAGAGAATCTATTACGAATTTCTTCATAGCTTTATGAGGATCTGCGCTGAGACATCAAGATTTTTTCCAGAACCGCTACAGGAAGAAGTCTGAATGGGAGTCGCGTTCTCGGCGCAGTTCACTGCCGACGCTGTACGAGTACGACAGCGACGCGACGTCACTCCGTGAGCCGCAACGGTCGCGGCGTTCCTCGTACAGGAGCGACCACGTTGATATGAGGTGAGGATCGGCCAGAAGCTAAACCTCTGGAATTAACTATCGCCAGCAGTAGTTCCAGACCCATACGACCTGCAAACCTTCAAAAAAGCGTAAGCGAAACGCACCGCAACACTTCCGATGTTGCGAGTGTTTATCGGCGACGATATTTGCTTTTCATCAGGTAACCCGTTTGATTGTTAGCCCCCTTATTTTAATAATAAAAAATGGATTTTTTAAGTTACCAGCACATTAATTTTCGAAAAATTCGATGCCTATCAGATACCATCAAACAAACCTATCGGCGATTTTGTATAGGCAGGGTCTACTATTAGGGGTTTCAAAAGTTCGGATAAGGTGCGGCCGGACTTGATATTAATATTAAGTACCGACAGTGTATTATATTATGGGAGCCCAAGAGTGGGATTTTGGATTTACTCAAACGCGTCAGATTGAGCTAGTGTTAGCTTTCTACATGTCTCTGGTTATCCTGGTATAAAAATCAGACTTTTTTCGTTAGTTTGGTACCACGTAAAAGTTATTTTTAAGTACGTGAACGTTGTCGAAACCGTCAGGTTAAGATATTAATAATGTGTTAAAAACATGTTAAAAATACGCCAAAGAACATTTATAAAATATATAACACTGATGATTTAAATATAACCAAGCTTCCCATACATATGTCTCAATAATTTAAATGCCTTAGGCCTTGCTGTCTAAAATCATCCAATATTCCATTCAATATTTTTTCATAGGATTTTCTTTATTTTAACCTTAAAATTACTGAATCGTCTTATCCCTCCGCTAAAATAAAAAAAACCCTTATAATTTTTTTCAACGTTTCACCTAATCTACAAAACGTACTAGGTCTCCACGACGCTCGAGTTACTACAAAAATAGCACTCTCACCTCCCCGACACGTGTTTTTTTCATGTTTCTATAAATTGTGAGGTGAAAATAATGTACTTGTTTAATTCTGTTTGGTGTTAAGGTGCACTACTAGTCAGTGTCAACACTGCGATTTTAATTATATATGAGAGTATCCGCTCACTGGCGGAAAGAATCCGCAAAATTTATATAAAAAAATCCGCTGTGCTGAAGGTCCCTAAGTGGTAATATTGCTCAATTCGACTTTCTGGTGGACGTAAACGCTTCACATACAAAATATAGTGTTACTTGTTGACGAAGTTTTTTTTTTATGAATACAAAAAAAATACAAACTTTGTGGTGATATAATATAGAAAGAAACTCACCAAACTTTGACGTGATGAATGACGTGATCATTAAACGTAAGGTGTATTCTAGATCGATGTCAGAGATGATGGTGGACTACGCCCGGGAGCAAGCGGACAGCCACTCGGAGGTGTCGGCGGGCACGCTGCTCGGCCGGTACTATGATGACGATAGCGACTCTGAACATCCGTACCATCACAACCAGTGAGTACATGATATAATGCGCTTCCAGGGTCTTTTCGCGGGACAACATTTTTATAAAATGTATTGACTTTTGGGGCATAGATTCTACTAAAGCCTGTTGGCGAATTTATAATATAAGTATAGTTTAACCCAATTGTGCGCGAGGCCCATGTATGGGTGAACCTTGTACGACACTGGCACATGAGTGAAAGTCGTGTATTTACAAGCGCACGCACACGTAGGGAGTACAATTGAGTTGTAGCTCCAATATAATTATATTACAGCTTGTCAACAGCATATTCTCTTTGGTCAACAGTTCTTTAACTGGGCATCTCTATTTCCTTAGGTCTTGGCGCAACTCCCTCCACCGGTCAGTCAGCCAGCCGTCGCTGGCGCGGTCCGCCACCGAGGTGGTTGAGCAGTGGACCGCGCCCGACGGTGACGTCACACCCACGCCCACACGCCGACTCAGAGGTGGGTTGATTGTTGACTGATTTGTGAGTTGAGTGTGGACGGATTATGATTTGAGCTGATTTGTGAGACGAGTCTGGATAAATTTATAAGTTGAGTGTTGATAAATAATATATATGTATATGAGTGTTAATATATAATAATAATAATGAGGTGAGTGTAGATGGATTATGAGTTGAGTGTAGACGGATTATGGGTTGAGTGTTAACTGATTTGTGAGTTGAGTGGGGATAGTTTATTATGAGTTAAGTGTAAATAGATTATCATGAGTTGAGTGTTAACGATTTGTGAGTTGAGTCTATACTGATATTCTGATTTTGATATTCGTGACTTAATTGTAGAGATTTGCTAATTTAGTTGAGTGTGGATGGTTTTTATAGTTGATGAGTGTGACGTGCGTTATTGGGTTACATGCTCTGTTATCTGCTAATTTATGATTTATTGAGTGTGGCTGACTTATTTCTGAATTATTGGGTCTTCAGTGAATTTTGTGTATGGGTGGACCGATTTTTGATTTATTAGGCTGGTTTATTCTTAAGTTGTTTAAAAGCTTGCGACACTAATATTTTAATATATTCAGGGCCTCAAGGAGTAACATCGTTTACAACGTCTGAAGTACGAACTTTCCAAGCGTCGAGGGAATGGAGGGAGTAGTCGAAAAATGGCGTGTTCTTTAAACATATGAACTTTAAATTCAACAGTGCCAATAAAAACGACGATAATAGCAAACATCAGTCAATCGTAAACACTGACTGTTAATTGCAAAAATGTAAAATATAAATGTTACAAATTTCAGTTTATGGATTTTGGTGCGAAACAGTGCTTTTAGATCAAATTTTATTCTCACTGCCTTTTTTTGATACTATATTTTTTTGTGTATGAGAAAGAATTAGTTAATATATTATGACATCTTATAGTCTAAAACTAAACTACTAATACTATATAACAAATCATATTTTATTAAATTTATTTATAGATTTGGTGCGTAATATTATTTTTCGACAAAATCTTAATTTAAATTATGACGTGAAACGTTACTTAGCTGAGTCTGGTCTTCCGTAGTCCAATATGATATAGTTTTACTTGTAGCTACGTTGAACCCGTCCATTTAAAGTGATATTATTTACAATTTACAATAAATTAAATTTTCTGATATTATTATATTGAAAAGGTACAATTATTGGGTAAGTTCTTCCGTCTTTATGATAGAATAAGATAATAATAAGTATTATTATGTATACAAAAGTAAATGTAACTTTGCCAAAATTTCTGTCGCTTATACAAATGTAAAATTTTATTTTGTTACAATTGTAAAATTGTATTACTGACTAAATGCTTAAATTTTCCTTTTTAAGGTTCTATTTTACTTATTGAGTGCTTGTTTCTAACCCCAGCCAACTAGTGTAGGGATTAACATAGTTGTAAATACGGAATGGATACCTAGCGGTTGAGGCAATTTCTCTACATTTGGTAGTCTTTCGTCTGTATTTATTGCTATTGTTTCTTATTTAACAACTTGCTAAATTATGTAGAGTTTCGGTTTCGCTTATAAAAAATCTGATCTCTCGCAATCTTTTGTAATAATTTCTTGACGTGGCTTGCCAACTTTTGTGCACTAGATCTTTTTTATAATATTTTAAATTAGTGTAAATTGGACAAAAATTTATTTGCAAGCACGTTTAGTTTCAATTTTTAGTTTTGAATACATGCAAGGCGAGGAAAGCATTACTTGCCTCAACTGCTATGTGAGTGTGGGACTTTGGGATGGGTGTAAATGCTCAATTGTGAATGACAATATTTGTAATGCTGGATTCAAAGAAAATACAGTTGTTTATTGCGTTTATAGATGGCGTTGCATAGCTTTTGTACAGAATGATCGCGATTTGTTGTTAGACACAATAATCAACGGTTATTTTGTCCCCGTATACTTCATTATATACTCTTGATATGTATTTTATAGAAAATTGTATAGGTGCTGAAAAATAACATAGTTGATATAGTACTTACCGACATATGTAATGCCAATAAATCAATACCTAATACTTCCTCTGTGTTTTATTTACAAATAATTATGCCAGAGATAATAATTGTAGGGTTTTTTTTATGTTGATGTGTACATTATTTATATCAAAATATCAATCTGCTGCAAGCGTTGGTAAGGAATGTTAATAAAATAATAAAATAAGTTATTTTTTAATATTTTTCGATATAAGAATTTACAAACAAGTTGCACCCATTGAACGAAATATTTTCGACAGTTTTAACAACAAATTATTAAATTACTTGTATTACACCTAATATGTAATAACAATACGTTGCATTAAGTATGGTAAATATTAAATTCGGGCATACGCCTCAATATTTTTTCAAAATTTAAAACAAACACAGTTCATTAAAGCAAACAGAAAACTTTTGCGGTCCCACAACGTAACCCTTTGGTACACCCGAAACAGTTCGACTACAAAATATTTTAAGCTGCCCAAGTATATTACAATAATAAAATAAGTAAGGTACGAGTATACTTATTAATAAACTATTTAAATCATGATTTGTGAATGTAATGAATAGATAGTAATAATTATTAATAATAAGTAAGAACTTTTTTCATACTCGTATTTTATGGGTAAGCTAGTTAAAACTTTATTTTGAAATAAGACTGCGTTTTACGCAACATTACAACAAGTTTTCAATTACAACAAGTCATAAATAGACACACCCAATTTAAGGCTATTTTACAGATTTTAGGCCGATTATTTAAATTACCCGAAATCTTAGTATATGACGAAATTTTCTAAGATTTACGTATATCAGTTAATATTTACTTAAAAAACACATAACATTCATATGAAATAGAATTAACAGTTACATTGAAAAGTTTTCACAAATAGGCAACAGTTTTACTAGAGTAGAGAGAAACAATTAGAAAATCAAGCCTTATTAAACACTTAACTACGATCTATATTTACATCTACGTCGAAGAAACTTCGGACGATAACAATTAGGCCTTAAAGTATCTACAAGGTTAGATCGATCATTAGTTTCTACCTAAGATATGAATTTAATGACAGGTCCCTTTCATCTTTATTTGGCATATCCTGAGATATCTTTTGGCATCCATCCGTTGTACTTTCTTCTTTTAATTTCTTTATGAACACTTCACAAACGTTGACCACATTGGATGTTATGTCCCGATCAATTAAATCACTTTCACTAATATCTCTACGTGTTTCTACGTATACCATGCATTACAATTTCTATGAACACTTTAACTGTCGTTTATAGTTTCTTGGTATCTCAAATTTGACTTATAGAACCGCACGACTGTCTTCTTCTATTCACTTGTTTCCAAAAGCGCTTTTCCAGATGTTGCTTTTCCTGTAAGAATGTAGGTTATATTACGACCATCAACTTTTTTTAACGGTCATCACTACGTGCCACTTACCGATTTCTATAAGTGAATTAAGATCTAAGTATTTTTGCATTTCTATTTCATTGCGCGTGTTTATAGTAATCTTCTTAATTCGCGACCTACATTAAAAACTATATCTCTAAAAACGAAATAAACAGTGTCCACAGAATCATTAAAAACAGTGCCAAATTAAGAGCTTAGCAGTCAATGAAGGAAAGGAAGCTATAAAGCAGGGCGAATTGAAAAGCACAATGAATTTTGATATAAATATATTTCGAAATAAATTTCATCAAAAATGGACAGATTAGTTGAAAATCAAAAATGCATAGTGTAGAGAGCTGGATTTAAATACAGTATAACAGATTACCAATTAATTAACATTGATATCAACAATTTGATTTAAATTAATAATTGTAATAATTTCTAATAATTGCTAAACTTACTTCTATCTTCTTTAATAACAACAACTTATTTCAAAATCGTCAAGTACGATAACATAGTTAAGTATTTAATATTACTGAAGTTGTATCAATTGCTTTACAACTTTTAACATATTATATCGACATAATTATATTTTGGTCGACTATACTTGTTTACGACTATAAATCGTTGAGTATAAGAAAAGCAACAATTTTATTAATAAGTCTTTATGAAGACAAAACGTTGTAATACTATAAATTGACGAGTATGGCGCTAATACAAAGACGCGTTCTAAGTTTACCAATCCTACAAAGTTATATGAAAATTTTGTTGCTACAGCAAATAAAACTCCCAAAAAATGGTTTATTAGATGTTATGAAAACGCTTCCATTAATGAAATACTAAAGATTGTTAAGACCCTACAGGATACCTAGTTGAATGAAGGCTCCACGATTGACCTGTATAGAAATGTAGTCTTCTGGTAATGATTTAGTACTGTCAACGATTCAAAATCGCATAATGCAACCATGGTGACCTAAAAGAGACTTAAATGAAAAATGTTGGAAGCGTTTCGATGACACCGTATATTTATCGAAGAATTTGGACGATTTAAATCCAGCTGATACTGAAGCGTGTGCTGGGGGTTCAAACATGGCCATTGACAAAGCAAATCTTGTAATAGCCGTTGTTGCTCACTGTTGTCCGGCGCGGGGAGAAAGGCCGCGCTATCGACGGGTCGAACGGCTCGCGGCGGGGGCTATCGGAAGATGCTCGTCGACGCAGGAAACCCATTCTGCTGAGCAAAGTTTGCATCAATCATTAAAAGAGTAATAATATTAGAAACTTATAGCTTTCGTCTAAGAGTTTATGGATATGTAATGCCATGTACTTAACAACTAACAAAAGACCAGAAACTAGCCAAAATCACATTTTTTCTATGACAATCTTTAAATATTCAATTTATTTTTAGTATCTGTTGTTAAAGCGGCCACATTGCAACAGATGTACATAATCTGTGAAAGTTTCTGCTTTACTGTTCTTAAGATACAAGCTGGAGACAGACAGAAGGACAGACATCGTAGTATTAGTAATAGTTAGGACTCCTGCATTCGCCAAGTTCATGATCAGGTTGACTCCTAACAACAGGCTTCTTTCTTTAGACATGGCAAGTATAATAATAAAGTAACTTACATCTTCCCGTTCTGGCATTGAGAGCGCGTCCGCGAACGCATCATCTGAACTTCCGCTCGTGCCAGTTGCTCCATCTCCATAAGTTTCGTTTCGTTTTCTGGAACTATATATGTCAAGTGCGACGTTATTCATATTATAATATATTTTTTTCTAAAGCCTTTGATGTTTGCTTGTGTATTGAGGTTGTTTTATTGTATAGTTTTGTTTATCTTGAGCGATGACTAAGAAATTTAGATATTTAAGTTTCAAATTACCAAAACTCAATACTTATAGAACTATGTAAAGAACTTAAATTTCCAAAAGAGGCACTTACGTTTCCAGGCATATACAGAATTGTGCGAAGTAGTATGCGGGCCGGTGCGACGGCACAGAGTCACTGCGTCGGCGCTCGCGACTCGCCTCGCCAGGGACCGCTGACATGCTGCGCGAAACGACCAGGGGTCGGACCCGCCACCCTGAGGAAATCACCATGAGTAGTAATTACCATGGGTTATCTGGTGATCAGAAACGAAACAGACGGATGGTTCTTCAGAGATGATGATATATGATAGAGCTTTACACAACAGACATTCCGGATTCGTGGTCAAAGAATAACAAAAAGAACTTAACAAGAAAATAGTTATAGAAAAAGATATAATAAATTATAGAAGAAAATAGTTATAGAAAAAGATATAAAAATTTATAGATGTAATGTTATTTTTCTAATGATACATAATCATGTAATAACTGATTTCTTACAAAATATTTCTTTAATGATAACATTTCATCGAAATGTTACAAAAAATTAAAATGCCTACAGGGGTATGTTCTTCTACGAGATGCGAATAATGTCGTTTCATTAATAGGATAAGAATACCCATGACACCTCTTGGTCCGCCAGCATGTCCTTTCCCTGGTCCAGCGCCAGCCTCATCTCCGCCCGCGGGCTGAGGCGCTCGGGAGAGCGCGGCCTTCCCTCCTCCGGTTGTGAGCAGTCTGGTGCTGGTGGTTGTTCCGAAGCTGAAAGGTCGTAATCATTACACACACTTTTGTTATACGTACCAAGCAATACCAAATAAGCTCAGAGCATGCCACGTATAGTCTATTGACACTAACAAGAAATATTACAACGTTTTTTCTACTTTATTAGTTTTACAGTGTCGCGCATACAATTACAAATCATTTTGGCCATCTCTCTCATCTCTGAATCTGAATAAAATCTGAATCTCGTCTCATCATCTCTGAAAGCTCGCTTCAACAAGTCAACGCTACGCAACCTGTAATTCGCAGCAATGATGTGCTTAAGGCAATTCATATTTTGGTTTGTATGGATTTGTGATTTCTGTATAGTAATTGTCATTGTTACACAAAAAATAATGTTTTGATTTTTTCGGCCACTCTCCGGAGAGCAAATTTTAGTTGTCCCGGGCTCGTATACTCTATTCTATTCACATATTTAAGAATTTATATTGGTAGTTAGCTAGTTTAAATGGTAGACTTAAAGGGATCCAGATTTAATTAATTAGGATTGAACTAATTAATCTAGTCTTCAAAAACCACATTTTTCTAAATGCCATAACGTGTCTTGACCCTAACTTGATCTCGAAACTTGCTTCTAATTTTTTTATCGTACATCCATAGAGAAATTATACCATCTTTAATGCTTATAAACATGGTTTATCGTGTTAGAAAACCTCGACACAATAGACCCAGTCTATAATTAGCTATGATGAAATAATTGTTTGTCCGACCAATAGTTATAATTACCATAACCTTCGGTGTTTTCGGGTGCACACCCTAAACTAACAGGATTTGGTAAATTACAAGCGCATGTGTCGCTGCTTCTGGGGTGGTGCTACGGCCTAGAAGTGGTTACACATCGCTAATGGTAGTGTGCTACCAGTGAAACACGTTTGTTTATAGTCACCGTAGCTTTAGGAACGAACTTTTATAATTACTGTTATGCTTCTTTACTATTTTATTTTTTTAAAATAGATTGTTTGTTGATCGAGTCAATCTAGACATAACTGTGGCCTACGTACGTAACCTTAAGCTATGTGTTTCAAACTGTAACGGTTTTCGACATATTTCATAAAATGTTACTTTTTCTCATTGCCATATGCTTCTAATAACCGTTGTATATCTTAATTACTAGAATGTGTTAAGAAGTTATATAATTTTTAAAAAATTTTAGCATGGGAAAGGTCGAGGAAGAAGGAGGAGGTTTGATGCTTGGCAAGTAAGGCCACTTTTTATATTTAACAGAAATTAAAAGAAAATTAAAAAAGTATTGTACATTATAGAAAGTCTATAGATAACATCTGGAAGAAATTCAAAAAACGAATAGGGAAAACTTGAGAGCTTGTTATAAGAAACAAAAGATATAAAATATATAACGTTCTAATTACTATGTTTAGATTCAACTCATTTGGTTTTTTAAAAAGTATTTACCAATTTGGACTTTTCTTTATCTTATTATTTTAATTTAAAGGTCTTTACAGCTATTTTCTTACGCGTCTCAGTATTTTCATATAGGGACGAGAGTGATGCTTTACCGAGAAGAAATTTGCGGACATCCCATATTTGGTGAGTGATTACGTCAAGTAAGTCCCTGGGACTGATCCTAGTGAATTATGTAAGGATTCTTTTTACATAATCAAGTTTCAATTTCATGTATTTTTTGTCATGTGTTTATTTAGAATTTTAATGTAGCAATATATGTAGTATCAATCTAAAAGACGATGGTCCAGATTCCATTCTGGAAAACCTGGATCCAACAACATTTGGACGATGAGAGTAAGAGGAACAAGATACTGATCCGTCGAGCACTACCGTACTTACCAACGGAGACTTCCAAAATTTGGATATACTTGTAATTTGGACAAACCATAACTAAAGCAGCTTATTGAGAAATACCCAAAATATTCAGGTTTTAGACACACTAATTCTGCCGAATGACATTGCTTGTAGATAGTAGTAGAAACCCGCATTTTTACTTTATATAGAAACATATACGAGTATTTAAGTTTATTTTATTTAATTTTGTGTACCTTTTTTGGTTTATTAACGCAATTTATCTTGCTATGGAAATAACTAAAATATACTAATCGCGCCGTGTCTTCGACTGTAATTTCCCTAATCTTTCTAACAGCATATGCTGCAGAACTGAGCCTGTCTGCAAGATTCGCAATGTGAGGACCC
>JAOTAV010000023.1:2053956-2064080 GCA_026546445.1 Cyclargus thomasi | reverse complement strand
TCAGCTGTTCAATACTAGTTACTGTTTCTTATATATTTTTAAGACTCTCACGTCCTCCTTCTATAATAAGTATAGCATTTGATCGGTGTAAATGTTAATGTGAACAATAAGTATTTTGACCAGTGAATATAGACAATACACTCAATACACTCAGTTTCTTGGTTATTATTTATTTCACTCTCATCAACCTATCCCGCTATAATTTATTTCATAACTTATGGAACTATTTCCACGAGTAATCTCCGTCACCGCTTCACTATCCATTACAAGACTGCGATGATGATAAGGCTGATATATTTTGCTTAGACAGACGTAATTAAGTTTGCTATCGTTTGTCATTTGCATGTGGTAGTAGCATTTGCCTGCTTAATATTAATGCCTATTCAAAATAAATAAAAACAGAACACTTTCGATTTCCCGGCTCCTCCGTACACTGTGCGTACGTAAGGCCCGGTTTACACATTGCTTAGTGACAAGTGAAAATCAAGTACTGACAAGTGACAAGCGGGTGTTTACACACTTAGAGACAAGTGCTTAGTGCAGCCAAATGTTTCTACACGAAAAAATAATTTTAAAATATTATTTATTTATTTATTTATATGGCGCTTCGGCTATAATTATGGTCAAATTCTGAAATAGATCTTTAAATGTTTGTACATAAAAAAAACTCAAATAGATTTCCCCGAAATATTATGGAGGCTGTAGGTACACTCCCGCCGAGACACACCAAGACCGCCCGAGTGTAGGAGTGTTAACATTGTAGAATTTAAAATTTCAGTGTAAAAGTCCCTCTCCCCAGTACATAAGTCATTTTTGTAAAATAAGGAGAGTATAAAAACTTTTCTATTTTATTTCATAATTTTATTACTTTACTCGGCGATGCCTAAAACTCCGTTGCACCAAAATCTGTGTCGAACAGTAACCGGAACGGTAAATTTTTTCCGGGAAAAAAGTACCCTATGTCCTTCCCCGGGACTCAAAATATCTACAAACCAAATTTCAGCAAACTCGATTCTGCGGTTTGGGCGTGAAGAGGTAACAAACAAGCAGACAGACACACTTTCCATTTAAAACATTAGTTTGGTTAACAATAATAATAACAATAATATTTAAAACTGAAATTATACAAACAGACAGACAACTTTTTTTCTGTCTATTTGTGTTATATTACTTTTCCTTATCCTCCCAACATTGATTATTTTGTAAAAATATGAAATGTACTGACATGCCAATTTTACTGATTCATTATACATAATAATATATATTATAATATATTAAGAAGCGTGATGGACTGATATTAGAAAATATTTTTACAACCCTAATAAGTTTAAAAGAGATCCTTGGTACTAAACCAAATAAAAGAAAGAGACAAACAAAAATATGGGCGAAATACCCATAGACGATCCTTTTTTATTAAAAGAAAACATTAGTATGGAAGTATAGATTACATACATATATAGTTTTTTGTTAATTACATATTCGTGCATTTAATGTTTGTCTGTTAATGTCGTTGTAACTCAAACATTTTTATTTAAATAAGAGTAGTCCTATAACTTACAGTGTACACTCTTAGCACTTGTTGACATGCCTTTTTGAAATAAATACATCATAGTATCAACAATATCAACTTCTTAAAAAATATGTGTGATAAAAGTGGAGGATACTATACTAGGGAAACCTTAAATAAAAATAGTAGTAATAGAGGCTGTGCTCTCTCACCGAGAGCCACCGAAAGCTCTCGTAGCGAGACTTTTTCTCAAGCGGCTGACGGTTGAGACGAGGCGAGTGCACCCATATACACTCTTGCACTTGGGCGGTCTCATTGTGTCTCAGCGTTGTATGTGAAAAATGATATTTCCTTCTTAGTGCTTTTCTCTTGAATTTTTTTCTTGACTTTTCTTTGCCATAAACCTCACGGAGCCAAAAACTAGTCAGGAAGGACAACCCGATTTATTTCTATATAGGTAAGAGAAGATATTGTGTTTTGTTCATGTTTTATTGATGATGAAGCAAAATCTTACGGAAATCTTAAAAAAGAAGAAGTAGGCGGACAGGTGGTTAGAGCCAAGGGTAAAGTGAGGAGTGGCGCGGATGGGAGGGGCAGGGTTACTTGTCAGTAAAATAGAATTTTCGTCTAACTGCTAAGCATTTGTCACTTGTCAGTTGTCAGTCTTTTCTTGTCACTTTACACTTAGCACTTGTCGATGCCGTTAACACGTACTAAGCACTTGTCACTAAGCAATGTGGAAACCGGGCCTAACTCTTTTCACATGTACCCGGTCGCCATGTTAATGTAAAATAAGTTTTTTGTTGCGCCCGTGAAATTCTGTAGATGGCACACAATTGCAGCGGAGAAAAAGAATTTGATCAGTTACGATCATCCTAAATATACCCTAAATACTAGTGTTTAAATAAGTTTTTGTAAAAAAGTAGTAAAAGTAAAGGTTTATTTTTTTGAGATGAGATGTAGGACGAAGTGTTGTTTATTATAAATAAAATACAATGTATGGCATTTGAAGTATATATTTATTTCCTAAAATAATATCAGACTCTGAATACTCGATGGACAAAATAATGTTTCTCTTATATGAAAATATCATTTATTTAGATGTTGATGATGCATAAAAAATCAAAAGATCATAAACGTAATAATACTCATGATCAAGTATCAAAATCATGAAATCCGATTAGAGTTCAACTTTAACCGAAAACAAAAGACTGTTGTGACTTGTGAGTTGTGACTTGTGGATAATACTTAATACCATAGACAACTTTTTTACTTATTTTCCTATTTGTATCGTATAGTCTGTGGCTCTTTTGACATTTTGTTTTCCTGTTCCTGTCAAGAGTTGTCACTGTCTTTTTATTTCGGCCATTTTTGCCGAAAGTTTGGTGTTCCTCTACGGTCACGAATCCATTCGTGGCCTTTAGATCACAGTAATTAAAGTTTATCAAGATGGTGCAGAAGAAGGTAAAAACCATGTGCGTTTATTATAAAATATTATTTTTATCCCAGAAATTATCAAAACAGTGAAAGTTGCATATTCGTGAGTGAGGTTCGACTAGTTGTTTATGTCGTGTAAATCGTTGAATACGCGACTTCCTCTTGTATTCGGTTTATACAGTATTGTGCATCTTAACATAAACCGTGAGTATTAAATGGGTAAGCGGTGTGCGGAAGTATTTCACTAGAAATTGATTCCTAGTGTAATCATAACCTCCAACTTGCCATGATGTGAACTTATCAATGAAGTTTTATGATTACATGTAAATTATCACCAAGATCGCTGATGCTTAAGTGCATCGTAAGCTGTCCGATGTATTATGCTATGGAAATTAAGTTGCAGTTTCTTTTTAGCCTAAGAAGAAGGTAGGGAAGAAGGTAGCGGCCGCCCCACTGGTCGTCAAGAAAGTTGAACCCAAAAAGATCGTAAACCCACTGTTCGAGAAGAGGACAAAGAACTTCGCTATTGGTATGTATATACATGATAATTAGTAAATCTGCTCTGGCGTATTCAAGACCAAAATGATGTAAACAATTTCCCCGAAGCACCATGTGGGTGAAAATAACGAGCTTTTTAACACTGATACTGGTCTTATTATCACTAAATATTGATCCTGAAGTCCTTAAACTAATCTAGTATATTCTAAACACTGATACTCGTCTTTTTACAGAGTATTATTAAAATATCGGTTCTGAAGGCCTTAGGTAGTACCTAGGTATTCAAGTTCAGTGAAAACAATACATTCTTACACAAAATAATTATACCTAAACACAAGTAAAAAAATGATATGATAATACTCAAGAAGTATTTATAACCCTGTATTTCATATAGTGATGTCGCATTCCAGGTCAGGACATTCAGCCAACCCGTGACCTGTCCCGTTTCGTGAGATGGCCCAAATACATCCGCATCCAGCGGCAAAAGGCTGTCCTTCAGCGCAGGCTCAAGGTGCCTCCACCAATCAACCAGTTCACCCAGACACTTGACAAGACTACCGGTTAGTATCTTACAGTTATTTAAAAGTGTATATTACTATTATTAACAATAAGTTCAATTATAGTTACCCTCTTCCACTTACATCTTCATTTATGAGACATTTTAATTTTACCAAAGAGTATTACAAATGTACCTGTATATAATTTATAGTTATTGTTTTAAACAACTTATAATAATAATAATAAATATACTTTATTGTGAACAAAAATTACAAAGAAACGACCAACCAATGTTATTGTTAAGTTTAATTTTATCTTTAGGAACTAATATGATGAACTCCAAATGCAACTATGAATGCTATGATTATCAACAAAATATACGAGCTTTTTAACTCTGAAAACAATTTTAATTTATTAGAATCACATTCATGTGTGTTTTATTTTTCTAAGCAGAATAAAACTTGTTTCAGCGAAGGGTCTTTTCAAGATCTTGGAGAAATACCGCCCAGAGACTGAGGCCGTGAGGAAGGAGCGCCTAAGGAAGGCTGCTGAGGCTAAGGTATGATTTTAATGATTTTTGTCCTTACAAACTTTAAGGGATAGTCTATGTGGATAATATGAATATAAGCATAAATTTAGTGTTAATCTTATAGATAAACCTTAGGAGATGCATGCTTGCCACCACTATGTTACGTTAATTTCGTGTATAGAGTGGGAAACATACATTTTTCAGGGATGAAAAGTATTCCTATTTGTTAAAGCAATTACATACAATACAAACTTTCTGATTTACATAAGCCAATGACCACAACTTCTCTAAGTGTGTGGTAACTGTATAATATTCTCAGCAATATAAAAATTCTCAAATCACCTATAGCAAATCCTGTTCTCATTATCAGGTTTTTTAAAAAATATACAGGATTATTTTGAAATGATGCATAAAACAATTCCGAGTGCCGTGACGACCTCTAACCACCAAGATCTCTGATAAGCTCCATTATAAATCAATACATTTAATTTTATTTCCGAATCTGAAGTAGTTCTGCTCATAGGTCGCCAAGAAAGACGAGCCCCCAGCGAAAAGGCCCAACACAATCCGCGCTGGCACCAACACGGTGACCAAGCTCGTGGAAAAGAAGAAGGCACAGCTTGTTGTCATCGCTCATGATGTCGACCCCATTGAGGTAAGGAAAATGTCGAGTAGAAACTAAAAGTATTTTCACTTATGATTTACTTTAAAGGTTAATTAATTTGGGAAATACCATGCAGACATACAGACAGAACTTTGGAAATAATGTTTTAAAGTTTTCTGTTAGACAAGTTTGCCCACTAGTTGGTTACATAGTTTTTTTTTATTGAGGAAAAGTTTTTAATGTTTCTTACATACATTTAATGCATTTGATTAGTAGTAAGCCAATTTTTCAGTCAATGATTGAATTGAATTAAAGATTTTCGATGTTAGTAGATTTCTTCAATACATAGATTTGGAATTGTTACACTTTAATGATGTTAGAATTTCTTCACCTGAGGCTGTTAACATTGATGTTTTCAGTTGCATGAAGACTGTTGACTCTGAATACTCCATAATATACACCCTAAATACTTACACATACAAGACAAAGCAATAACTTATTTTGTTGCTTTCAGCTGGTACTCTTCCTGCCCGCTCTCTGCCGTAAGATGGGCGTCCCATACTGTATTGTTAAGGGCAAATCCCGCCTTGGAGCTCTTGTGCACAGGAAGACTTGCTCCTGCTTAGCTCTGACACATGTAAGTTTGATGATTTTAATAGTAAATGTGATAGAATAAAAGACTTGTTATTTTGTAGTGAATTTCAGCAAGCAAAAAATGGCATGATTTATACATTCATTGCTATTTAACTGTTTTTACATTAAATTTCACTTTTAGTTGTACTTATGTTTTTGTGATCAGGTAGTAAACCATTGATGAAAATGTTAGAATCATTAATCAGTTGTAAAGTTGTATACTTGTCTATAGAAATGTTGCCTAAACTACAGTGTGATTAGGTTCTAAAGATAAGTATAAGCCAATGTAATGATGATTTATTTGCTATCCAAACGCCATGAGGACAAACCCTCTACCACCAAACAGAGATATCTGAGGCTGACACCAACATTATCTAAATCCATACAATATCCATACCACACTGACTCATCCTCTCTTAGGTGGAATCGGGTGACCGAGCTGCCTTCTCCAAGGTGGTGGAGGCCATCAGGACGAACTTCAACGAGAGGTACGAGGAGCTCCGCAAGCACTGGGGCGGTGGTGTCCTGGGTAACAAGTCCAACGCCCGCATCGCTAAGCTCGAGAAGGCTAAGGCGCGAGAACTGGCGCAGAAACAGGGCTAAGCCAATAAAACTTTATCTGTATTCTTGCGTTTCATTTGTTTTCATTTATTTTAAACTAGAATGTTCAGTGCTTAATAGACTAGAAAAGTTGGGGTAGTTCAATGTACACAGATATTGGGTGCAACAGAACTTTATTAGAAACTAGAGTTAGAAATCGTAAATGGGTAAAAATACGATTTCAAAAACGTGATGTTTTTTTAAAACTAAAAGTAGAGCCTATGTTACTTTTCATTATTTAAACTAACTCTGACAAAAATTAAGTCGATTGGTGGTTTCGTTAAAGCGAGATGGAAGAACAAATAAACACACTTCCCTATTTACATTACTAGGTAGTAAGGATCTATTTGTTTTCATTATGCAGAACCATTTATTGATCTGTGGTAGAACTTAGACAAGCGTTCGCCCAATGTCCGTACCACCTGCTAGGGAGCAGAAGGTGACTTTTTTTTAAGCGATGCAATCTCTATTGCGAATAGCATATTTACTTCACGAGTTGCAGATATGCATTTTATCGCGCTTGTCATAGCTACAACCGGTTCGTGATTGCATCTATGCAAACGCGCATATTTGTATCGCTTAAGTAGCTGTGTGCCAGGGCCCTAAAATGTGTTCTTTCGTTGCCCAAGAAATTAATGTGCCATCGAAGAATTCATACTCGTTTAACGTGCCTACGTCAATTGGTCGGACTAGGTTAAATCAATGGTAGTCAAAATCTGTTGACACGGAGCAACCAAATTACTCAGGTCCGTGATCTGACTTAGAATCAACTTCCCTAATAGTGACTATCTCATTAAAAACAATGGTGGCGAATTTGGACTCCATCATTTTTAAATATTTTGGGTGTCACAGCGCCATCTGTGTAAAAATGTGTGTACCTTAAGCTAGTCAATGTTGCAACATTGACTGCTAAATAGTAAATAATAAGACCCCCTTGCAAGGGGGTCTTATTATTTACTATTTAGCTAACAGATGTCGCGCTGCCAGGCAGAAAATTCAACCAAAAGCAAAATATTTTATATTTTTGTTTAAAAATAATATGTTACTCGGTCGGTTTAGTTTTTTGCCTGTCACAGATTGTATGATATTATACCAATAAGTAATACTTGTGTGCAGAAAAGTATCACTATAGCATCTGCCTTAATTAATGGCTACAAGTTAAAACTATCATAAGAATACTCTCGGGAAATCAGTGGCACATTCGTGTTTTAAATCAAATCAAATTATTCATAAAGTCGCGGACGATAACAGTTTTAATGATAGTTATTAGGCCTTTGAGGAAATATAATTGATGTTACTAGCTTAGTATTTAGTTTTCATTTGTTTGGACTGATATATTTTTGTCTTTGCTTTATGAAATGATAGTCTTGCTTTTAAAACGTGGTAGGTTGTGTGAATATTTAGATGTTTGTGTGCATTAAGTGTCGCATGCCGCCGCCTCGTTAGTACAAGAGTGCGTTGGAACTTGTACAGTACGGTCGTTCGCAAAAATCTTGATCTGCTGTCAGTCTTCTTTGACGGCCGAATTCTGGTTCTTGAAAATACCAATTTGTGTTGATGGTGATGATCATCATTCTGCTGCTAATGGTCTCAGATTGTAAACGCACTTGCTGCTCCTCTTTGCAAACGTTGTGTACACTGAACGAATATATTATAAAGTACAGGAAAAGTTTATATCACAAGTTATATTAGTACTACTTATGTAAGTCAATTATCACAAGGGAATTGAGTAATGATACTAGCCCCAAAATGCCGGGTCTTCATTAATTTCTTTGAAATTAGGAGGCAAACTAGCAAACGGACCGCCTGATGGAAATAAACCACTGCACCGTCGCCCAAGGACACACACGCAGCATCAGAAGAGTTGCAAATGTGTTGCCAGCCTTATTGAAGGCATTGTGGTGCTTGGCACTGGGCAGGGAGTTGGATCAGCAATAAACTCATTCATTTGACAAAACAAGCGCCGTGTTACGTCCGTTTTTTAAGGGCGGCTCATGGGCGACGAAGCAAATGTTTCTCCCACTCGCTAATTCATCTAGCTCAGATCAGAGATAAAAAATTAGAGAGACAGACAGACATGACGAATCTACAGGGAGATTACCGATGAAACTTTAAGGGATCATATATGTCCCCGATATAAAGTTCACTATGAAAGTAGCAGCGCTCGAAGCAAAAAAAAATGGCAAATTTGTATGGCAAAGAGCCCCAGCGACATGATTTTGCCCATACGAAGCGCAAAAGTTTTTAAGCTGCTAAATTTACAGTAAACTCTATATCAGGAACATATCTATATACATAAATTAACAAGTCCTAACTGACTGATTTATCATCGCCGAGTAAAACTGTTAAAGCTACAGCGATGAAATTTGGTGAGTAAGATTGTTTTATTGGGTAGACACCCACTAAGAAAGGATTTTTAAAAATTCTACCTCTTAAGGGGTGGTAATAGGGGTTAAAAGTGTATATGAATGTTCGTCGTTTGTTCGGTTAAAGACATGACATTTTATTTCTGAGCTATTGTTTCAAAGCGTTTTATGAAATTTTACATCAAGAGGGTGAAATAGTGGTTGAAAGTTTGTATGAAAATACTTTTTAATGCGAGCGAAGCCGCGGGAAAACGCTAGTGTGCTACCTAATGTTTCATAACTTACTTTTGTTACGTTAAAACGAAACCCTTTTACAGTGGTAAAAGGGTTTCGTTTCTGCCATTTTGGCAACGAAACCTTTTGAAAAAACATGTGCTTTAATGACACCGACTGTACAGCGGGTACAAAGCGCCTCTCGGCTATCTCTCAGCCGCGTCGTGGTTACATCGTACTTGTTATTCTTTGTCTTACAACTTCTTACATATATGGTATATAGTATCATTGTTATGGCAATATGTTAACACAGTAAACAGGTAAATGACATCCGTGTTTTTCACTTAACGGTCCAGTTGAAAACCGGTGTCATGTGTTATCACACATGACCTTAGCCGAACTGAACCCTTTTTTGATCGCACTGAGGCACTAACTGTTCGAATCCACCATGTCTGATCTATGTTTGTTAATTTTATTTGTGTCTTGTGGGTATTGAAAATAAATTATTCTTTCTTTCTCTTTCTTTCTTTAGATGTTTCATTTCGGGACTTGCACTTGTCCTCTCTCGTTTTTTTAACGACAAGTTTACAGATTAAGTAAACAATTTGTTACTTTAAAAGTGATATAATCTCAATAAAAAATCAATTTGCTTGAATCAAGTCGGACTTAATGATAACATTAACAAGACAGGTTTAAATCCGTTACTTTTTATTGCTTTAATTAATAATGTAAATAATTTTATCGACTTTTCTCTCATCGGTTTCATTTTACTTTTCGACGTAAGGCGTGTTTTTAACAACTTTATAAACAAGTTTAGGTTTCAGTTTGTTATGGATTTTTAAATTCCACTTCGTGATTCGTGTACCCGTATTCTGCTTATAAATGCAACCTTATTGCACCTCATTCCAGCAAGTTCAGAGGGCGCCAAATTTATTATTAGATAAGTCACATTAGTAAATAGAAACACCGATAGGACAGCAACTAATGCATCATTGTCTATGTGTTGGTAAACTAGATGAAATTATAAAGGTAAACATAACTATAAGTCGGGGCAGCATATTTCAGTTTTTGCCTAAAAAAAATAAGTTTAGAAATTTGTCAAAATGTACTGTCAGTAGTTGTTTTAAATTTCAATTTTTTTTGCGTTGTATTAGTTTCATATAACATTTTCTTGCGTTGAGTAAAAATTGCAGTTTTTAGCGTAATTAGTGTTGCTCCCCTGAGGCTCTTATCTGTTCC